>JAPDSC010123726.1:701206-731889 GCA_026290005.1 Latrodectus geometricus | reverse complement strand
AAAAAAAAAGTATAAAATTTCGTCATTTGAAAGGCAGCTCGGCAAACACTGATTAAAATATTTGTTTTTATTAAATTATTGTTTAATTTTTATTTTTGAAACCAGATTAGTATTGCCTTTTTAATTTTGAGTTAGCAATCGTACTGTTTTGATGTATAATTATGATTTATTTACAAATAGCTATATCATTCAAAATTGAAGTCTATACTGTAGATACTGTGGGTTATCTACAGTTAACTTAGTTCAATAAAGATTCTATTTTTAAAAAAATTATATCTTTTAAAGTGAGTTTGGGAATTTCGGATAAATAAAATTATTTGAAATAATGATCATCCTTTCTACAGTTTGAATAATAAAGTTTTGTTCAAAATAAAAGTAAACAAACTTTTTTGTTGTGTATAATTGCTCAGAATATCTGCCATTGACAGCTATATTATTTTAAATCATCTTTAATAATATAAATAGCTATTTTAATATTTTTCTTTAACAAATCTAGAACAGTTTATTTAATTTAAATTATACCTCTTCAAATCAAATGATAGCTTATGATTAATGTTCAGATTAATATCTCAAATAACAGACTGATTCCAAAAAATCAGTTATTTTCTAAACTAATTATTCCCAGTTTTTTTAAAGGACTGAAATTATTTCCAACTTGTTGGTTTAAGGTACTACTTGATTTTCATAGCCTCCATTATAAACCAAATGTCATGTAAATCAGTACCAAGACATTTGGAGGACATTATAAAAGCCAAAGGACATGCAACCCAATATTGACACTGTCTTTGTATGTGATATGTAACAAAATTTTCATTGGCGTATCCTCAATTTTTTGAGGTAGAAATCTGCTAATGTTTTTTTAAAATGCCTCTGAAAATTTTTCTTTTAGAATCTTGTCATTGATTTTTCTTTATTTTTACTGTTAATTAAACCTTTTGTTATCTCTAAGAATAAAATTACGTTTGTACTTCTAGTTAATGTGTTATTTCGATTGAAAGTAGGATTTATAAAGTAAAAGTAAGGTGTATCTTCAATTGTTTATGCCACTGTGTATCGAAAAGGACCTTAGAGTGATATAAAAAATATTCCATAAAGGATCTAGACAATTCTCAATTTTTTTGTTTTTTTGGACAAAATTGTCAGACAAATTGGTTACATTGTTCTCTTTCAAAAATATTTATTTTAATTGATTATAACTTGCTTTATTTCCTTACTATTGCTGCTTCTAAAATTAAAGTCTTATTTTTATATTTATGATTTTTTTCATGTTAAGCTTAATTAAAAGTGATTTTCATACGACAAACACATTTTAATAAATATTGAATTTATTCACCTGATGTTTGTAAAATAATAGAGAAACAGTGAATATTAATGAAGTAATTCCTTTAAATTGATAAGAGAATAAAAAAATATATATATACATCATAGGTATTATAACTTAATTACAGATTAGGAAAGGAAATTTGTTTGTAAACCACCAATCTATCAGATCCTCTTAATTTGAATTATTGAAACATCCATTATGCTTAAAATAAAAAGTAATCATTTTTATCATTGAATTTTGAAATGAAATTTAAAGTTGTATTAATTTGTAACATGGTTCATACATTTTTAAAAACTTCTGAAAAATGCTAGAAAAAATGTTAAAACGTGTTTAAAATTCTTTATTTTATGATTTCACTTAAAAAAAATTTTTTTTGCCTTGGAATTCTATTTATATAGAAACATCTTTTATTTATTAATAGAATATGGTAATGTCACTTTTTTGAAACGATGATTGATGAAATGAAAATTCTGAATAGTGCTTTAAACAGGGTGGATAACTGCTTTGTTGGCACTTAAAACAGCTTTGGCACAAATTTTAAATTTCTTTTCACATTTCAAGCCAAAAATATTTTTTTGTTATTAACTTCATTGTAGAAAGATTTCCTGGATGAGACATGTTGTGAGTTGCTTTAAAAACTATTTTTTAGATTAGGTATATAAGAATTAATGCTTTCCTGCAAATAATCACAAAAATTATAATATTTGACTCCAACTACTGGAAACTCAGATAGTTTAAAGATGAACTTTGTTTTTTTAGAAATTGTTGTAATTCTTCATCTAACCTTTGAGCTAAGGCTATTGCTTCATAGTCAATGATTGGTAAAACAGATAAACTGCTTAATCTTGATAATGCATCATCAAATGTATTTTCTGATCCAAAAATATGTTAAATGCCATTTGTAAATTTAGCCATAAAATTTAAATTTCTGAATTGATGGGACGAAACCTTTTAAGGATCTGGATCTAAGGCAAGTATTAAAGGTTTGTTTCTACAGGGTAATGAAAATGTTTCACAGTAAAATAAGCTGTCACAGGAGTTTTCTGTTATAGGTACTATACCATTGCTGCATAGGATTAAGTTTTAATGAACAAAAATTTAATGGTCGCCAGGAATAATCAATTTTCTGTTTTGTCACTGTCCAAATTCCACTGTCAGATGGCCCAACAAATAATGCTAATGATGCTGATATTGATGGATGTGCCAATAGAACAATGTTTGATAAGTGCATTTGGCATTTCTCGAAAGCTATTTCTGCTTTTGTGTTCACTCAATGATTTTATTTTAGCTTTTTGTTGCCTGCTGAATACTTGGTTAGTTGCAATTGGTATTCAGCAGTGTGAAGAAAAAATCTTCTGTAAAAATTTATTATACCCAAAATATGTTTTACTCCTTATTTTTGTTTAGGATTTTCAAATTCATTGATAATTTTAACTTATTCTACAGTTGGTTAATTCCTCTGGCAGAAACAGTATCCTAAAATATTTAGCTCAGTTTGATCAAATTGGTATTTTACAACCAATCCAAGAACTGAAAGGCTTTTGAAAATTTCTATTTAGGTGTTCTAAATGCTCCTTTTTAAATTATGAAGCAATCAAAATATCAATGTATACAAAATATTTTCTATGTCAGATTAATGAACTGGGATTTGATGTTAAAGTCGCTCTAAGCCTGACATGGGAAATAAAGTGCAGCTGTTTAATTGATGCATCAATTCTTGCAAGAGAGGCATCGGGTAATTATCGGCTTGGGTTATGCAATTAACAGACATGTAATCACCACAAGATCTCCATTCACCATTCTTTTTCTTCTCCATATGAAGAGACTAGACCATGAATTTTTAGATGGTCTATGGATCCCATATAGATTTTATTTTTTCATACTTGTTGTTTGTCAGGTCTGATAAAATGTCAGAGACACTTGCTAGTGTTAATTCATTTAATGCAGCAACAACAATGTAATACTTGTTTGGGTACTTGTGTATTAGCATCATGGCAGCTTATTTTGTGCCAAAACTTAAGTAAAATTAGTGTTTAATCTATCATTAGATACTTTAACTAATTATGAAAAGTTTGCTTATAATTAGAAAAGGAAATTTTTAAGTATAAAGAAATTTCTTAGAAGTTCAACTGGCTTAAAAAGCTTCGCTGACACTAATACGTAAGTACCTTTTTTGCATGTTAAGTGACTTTTGAATTAATAAATTGCACCTCTATTAAACTAAAATTTTGGTTTGAGATATGAAAGTATATGTGGCTTTACATCAAAATTGTGCCAAGATATCTACTTTGATTTTTTTGTTTGTACTTGTTATTTTTAAATCAATTTCAGAATTATTAGTTTTATTTAAACATAGTTTTCAAAAATAACATCTATCCTTAAAATGTAAGAAATTTTGATAAACTCGCCCAAAACACATTGAAATTTTGAAAACTAAGATTTATCATGCAATTGAATTAAACTTCTTCTTCAGAATGCTGATGCTTCTATTCAGAAAGAGATAACATCTAGTATGACCTGTTATGGAACCGTATTGTGCTTACCTGTATCTGACAATCCATTAAAAGAGAACAACTTATTTACATATGCACAACTAGATAAGTTATGTTCCATACTTAGTATTTCAAATGTAAAATCTATGAGTTCCAAGTAACTAATAATTTTAAAATATAAACATAATTTGTTCTACAACTTGATTGTGGGAAACCATGGCCGTTGCCATTAGTGGGCGCAGGTTGTCCATTTCGGACCTTGCGCCATAAAACCCAACCAGTTGCCATTAGTGATTATTAAGCAGAGATTGGTTAAATCTGTTGCTTGATGGGATAAATGAAAATCTAACATATTATGATGAAAATTTGCTTAATTTTACTTATGAGGTGAGTGTAAAATAAAAATAATTAAATGGTCTCAAATGAGATTTTTATCACCCAAACTTAAGGAAGTTGGTGAACCTCTTCCTATGTATACTAATTATTTTATTTGTCTTCCGTGAGTTGAAATTTATACAAATTAATTACCACTTAGATATAAAAGTTTGAATATGAATTTTTTTAATAAACAAAATTTTATTAAATTGGAACTGAAAATTATTAATCATATCTTGACAGATTTGTTTTTAAATGTGGACAATAAAATAATATAATAAATGAAAGATTGTTTGATGCAAACTTATTGATTGTTTTTGTCATACATGTAAATATTACAAGAAATATTTTTACTTCTATTAATTTATTATTTTGACCAGACTTGTCACCTTAAGATAATAAAATCAGCTATTTTCCCCTTTATTTAATTTCTTACCTAATGTTGTGTACTTTTGGTTATTTACTTTCTGATCTTTATCTGAAATTTTATTTTACATAAACCAGAGAGAATTTATTAAAATTTAAATTTTAAAAATAATCAGCAGTTATGCTAAAAGAATGATAGGAGACAATTGGACAAACTATGCATTGTGGAACATTGGTTTGTAGAAACTAAATATTCTGTTAATTTTTCAAATGACTTATAGTATGGAAAAATAATATATAGATATGAAACATAAATTAGGCTTCTCTATGATTTTTTAAATATAAATTTAATTCACACACTTGTAAAATTCACTGTTATAATTTTCATTTAAATTTTTATTTAAGTTGATGTTTAAAGATTATACTTCTATTATATAAAGATATTTTGGTCTAAGGTAACTTAAATTTAGCAATGCTATTTCGTATAATATGAAGTTACTTTTTGACTACTGTTTTGGCTTGTTGTTTCTAGTACTTTGGATAAGATTATTTTTACTGACATATAAATAATATACATTCTATTATTAAAACCAATAGCGATTGACTTTAGTAATTACATTGTACACTGTTAAAAGTAAATAACTTAACTTTATTAAATAATTTTAAAAAGGGGAACATCATTTTCCATTTTTGAATTAACTAACTCAATAAGGAAATTTTAATATCAATATGATCATTCATTGAAATATTAATAATTTTGGCTATGCTATTTCTGAATGTCATGGGTACTTGCCTAAGTTGTCTATCATTCTTCTTCTTCTTCAGTGGCTTGACAGCCCAGGATGGACCCTTTCCTTCCGCAGTATCGAATTCCAAGATCTCCTATCCGTGGCCCGAGACCTCCAGTTTGCAATTTTTAAAATTTTCAAGTCTTTTTCAACACAGTCGAGCCATTTGAGCTTATGCCTCCCTCTTTTTCGGGTGCTGAATGGTCTAGCCGAGAAGATCTTTTTTGTTGTACGGCTCTCGTCCATCCTGCTCAGGTGGCCTAACCATTTTATTCTCTGAATCGTTATGCAGTTGACTATATCTGGTTCTTCAAAGAACTTTTAAAGTTCAGAGTTAGTTCTTCTCCAGATGTCATTACATTTTATACCACCAAAAATGCTTCTCAAGATTTTTCTTTCGAAAAAAGATAAGGTATCTAACTTTTTCTGTCGTTGCCCAAGTTTCCGCTGAGTAGGTGAGAATGAGTCTGATTAAACTTTTGTTGATTAGAACCTTCGTTTTTCTGCTGAAGAAGTTAGACTTCAGGTACTTTTTTAGCCCGAAATAACATCGGTTGGCAGCCATGACTCTACCACGGATCTCAGGCAATATATCATTAACAGTATTTACTTCTGATCCTAAGTAACTGAAGTTGCTTACAGTTTCAAATTTGTAGTCCCCGATTTGAAGATAGGGGCTGTCATGATTGCCACATGGCATATATTTAGTTTTATTTTGGTTGATTTTTAGATGCATTTTGCAGGCTGCAGTCTCCAGAGATGTGAAAGCTTCTTTAAGTGACTCGGAAGTGCGTGCAATGATGTCGATGTCATCCCTGAAGACAAAAATCTGAACAGACTTATTAAAGATAGTTCCAAGGGTATTTATGTCGGAGTCTTTCACAACTTTTTGGAGGGCAAGATTAAAAAGTAAACAGGCTAGTGCATCACCTTGTCTGAGTCCGTTAGGCACAACTATAGACTCGGAGAGATTATTCTGAATTTTGACCCTAAGTTTTATTTCAGCAAGCGTAATAGTTACTAAATTTATAAGTTTTTGGGGTATTTAGAATTCTCTCATAGCTTCAATTAAAAGTTTTCTATTTACTGAATCATAGGCAATCTTGAAATCTACAAAGGGATGGTATGTTGCTATGTCATATTCAGTAGTTTTTTCCAAAATTTGTCTAATGTTAAAGATTTGTTCCATTGTAGATCTTCCTTGGCAAAAGCCACATTGATAGTCTTCCACTATGTTTTCTGTATAGGTCACAGGTCACTAGTCTACTAAAGAGTGTATTGGAAAATAACTTATAAAAAAAAGCAGAGGAGGCTGATTCCCCTCCAGTTGGCACATTCCACAATGTCTCCTTTTTTGTGGATAGGGCTAATGAGGCTCAGTTTCCAATCTTCAGGTAAGACTTCTTGGTTCCAGACTGATTCTATGAGGTGATGGATTTCCTCAGTATTTTGGCTTACTGCACTTTTAATAAGTTCTGAAGGAATCAAATCTGAGCCTGGAGCTTTAGTTGTCTATCATTAGAGTTGTTTTTATAGCTGATAACAGATAGCTGTGAGAAGACAGTTTTTTTTATCAGACAGTTTATGATTTTCCTTTATTTTGTATTGCATAAGTTTGAATACATTTTGAATGAGTCTTTTAAAAAATTTTAGGTTATTGTGGCTGAGAGAAAATGTTGAAAAAATGTGAAAACTTCTCCATTAGAAAACCTTAAAGTAAGTGTAGTTTTCAATCTGTAACTGCAATTTTCATAGTCAGTTTCTTACATGAATCAACTGTTGATATTAAATATAACTTTTCTTAAACATATTTTCAATGTTGTAGTGAAATTATTTTATAATCTTTTTCATTTTTTCCTTTTATATTCTGAAAAAGTTGTTCTGCTCTTAAATCATATGTTAAGAATTATTTTTAGGATTTTTGCTACTCATGAAAAATTTTTGAAATAATTATATTTCATTAATCTTGATTTTAATGATTGAAGAATTTTTAACTAATGCAATAATTGTTTATTTTAATTCTAAGTTTTGTTATTATTACCTTTTTCAATAAATCTTATTTTCTATTTTTTGTACTTTAATCTTTAGAATATTTTTGTGTAAATGAAAAATATTTTACCTCAGCTTCTAATATCACTTTGAACTGATAATTTATCAAATGCTGACATTTCTAAATATTTATGATAATTTATGTATATAATATGATAAATTAGCACTCTCTTCTCTATTATATGATCCACTCTATTGTTTCCAAATTAAAAAGATGTCTGATTCTAGTACCGAAATGTAGGATAATACTCATTTAAATGTGCTGAAATTATTTTTATTGCTTATAAAATTAAAAAATGAATTTGATTTCTGATTGTTTTCAATATTGTTTAGAGATTTTGTATTGAGATGAAAAATTTAATGTATGTGTTTATCTGCTCATTTCTAAAAAGTAAGCATTTTCAAAAAGGGAGGAAAATTTTTTTTTTATTTTTAGGTGCCAATTTGAATTGAAGTTGCAGTTTATATCAGCAGTAGGTTAAAGTACCATATATTCCAATGTATAATTAGTGCTTTGACTATAGAAAATAACATCAAAATTTACAAATGTGCATTATGCACTGCATTTAATATTTGAAATAAGGGGGGAAAATATATTTATGCCTAAAGAACATTTATTGACAAGCCATAAAAACTAAAAGAATTTCATTATTGAATAATATGAAGACTTATTACTATTTCTTCATTGTTTTCAGACAAATAATTGACTTTTGTCTTCAATGCATCATTAATCCTCACCATCTATGTTACTGATGCATAAGTAAAAAATTTTCTTTCCGTCTGCATTGTTAAATTATGTATTTAGTACATTTTTAAATGATTTTAGAATTATATCAAGTTTAATTTTATTCTGTTCTTTTTGCACTCACTATTTCTAGATTGACATGATGCATTTGTCATGCCAGTGAAGTGATTTACTTTTGTGCTTTTTTGTATTGCTTTTCCTTGTATCTAGAAATTTTACTATCATTTTAAATTTCATTTGAATTTTATATTTATGCGTGCGTCTAAAATTTAAACTTATGGTGTTAACCCTTCTTTACATGGTTTTTTCTTTATTGGTGAAATAAATCAAGTTGATTTAATTCATGCTCAAAATTAAAGGAAAAATGGTTAAAAAAATCTTAGTATATATTTATAGTATAAATTTAGCAAAAAACAATATGCTAAAAATTTCCATCATCATCCAAAGTTAGATCATTAGCTTAGTACTAAATAGAAATAAAAGAGGAAAATAACAGAAACATGTGTTACAAACCTTTCTTCCACTCATTTTCAATTTTTTCGCAATAGAAACTCTAATATAATAAAACAAAATTATTAACGAAATCATACGTTTATTGCAACTACAACAAACAGCGGAATGAGACAACTTTAAGCTTGTTTCACTCATAATGACACTTGTTTATTTTTGACAGCTATGTTTCTTTTTATGCAATGGACATTAAAAAGGTATCCAAACACGATCAACTTAAAGTGAACTTGTTCTTTTATATAATTTTTGGGCATTATAGGTTATGATGGAAATTTCCACCATTATGCAAAGAAGGGTTAACCAGCTTATAATAATTGCTATGCCTGTGTTACACATTTCTATCAAGATCTTCATATTTGTTAGATGGGATCTAAATATGTCCTAAATTTTAAATTACTTTCTAGTTTCTATAAAACATTAGGGGAAAGTTTTTAAACATTTTTTTATTGATGATTTATTTGCCTTACAATTTTATATTTTTTTTCTAAAAATTTAAAATTTCTCATAAATATCATAAACACTATCATTTCTCATAAATATAGCTGGAAAACACCATTTAAAAAATTACATTTGATACCTTTCTTTGAAAATAGCAATGGATTTCACTTACGTGCTGTCCATTAAAGAGTAAATAACAACAATAAAGTGAAATTTTTCATGGCTGTTTTTTTTTTTTTTTTTTTTTTTTTTGTTACTTTTTGCATCTATTTTTTTTTCCAACATTACTTAAACTTCACACATATTTACAATATAAGTAAATTTTTTCTTTAAATGCATCCTTGTGGAAACTTGTTTCATTAACGATTTGTTTATGAAATCGTTCCAATACCTTTGTAAAATGTTTTGTGTTTTAGAAAATTGATTTATTTCATGTTACAAATCAACTAAACAAATTAAATGTTGCATTAAAGTTTTCCTTTTCTGCATTCTTTTTTGTAAGGCAAATAAAAATGAGCTGTATTTTCTTGCAATTTACCCATTCTGAAGATTTTCTATGATTCAGTTCACAACATTTTCATCTTGGAGGTCTAGAAATAACTACTGTGAAATTAAAATTGATGAAAACTTTAATTGTACAATATATCATACTGGTGAAATGCCAATTAAATTGTGTCTTTCTTATTTATTAAAAAGTTGTAAAACGCAATTTTAGCAAAATTATCCAAATATCTGCACTGATAACTGATGACAAATATAGAATTTAAAATTTAAAAAGTGTCTCAAAATAGAAAATGAAAACTTTATTGCAAATCAATGTTCATAATATCAAAAACCCGAAAAGGGATACAAGTGAAGAAATCGTGATTTTTTAAAAAGTGTTTCTTTTCACTTCATCTGTTATAAAATTCATTTGTTTTTATTTGGAGTTAAAGTGATAAGGTGTCTCAACAAGATTCATCAAAATTCATCATTTGGCAGATTACCTGGAGTCTTGAACTAGGTTAACAAAAAATTTATAAGGTGCTATTAGAGTTTTAAAAGAATGTCATTTCAAGACGGTGAAATTGATTCCAAGAATAGAATTTTATATTATAGAATAGAATTTTATACCTACAAAAACAAGACTGTCTATATGCTAGCACACAAAATGTTTTCTGTTAATTTATCAAGACAGAACAATGCTACTCGCCAAGTAAAAGTGTCATAGCAGTTAAGTGTATCAAAACAGACAGTCCAAAATTTAATTCATCAAATTGGTCACTATACATACAAGCAAATGATGTTTATTCTGCTCATTTAAAGGTACTGTGAAGATGTAAGAAAGTGGCCTGCTGAATATTAGGATTAAATTCAAACTGATTGAAGTTGAGTGGTGTTTACTAATGGGACCCATTTCAATTTGGAGTGTCATCAGACTTGATTTTGTGTAGAGAGAGAGACATTCAAAATAAATCTGCAATTTTTTTATGAAAGATATTACTGGTAGGGTGGGTTGATAGAATGAGTTGAAATCAGCATCGGTAGATATACAGTTTTTATTTCCACAGAGACAATATGAGACCCCAAAAGTATTCCAGATACTGAGAAAACATGTCATTGTAAATATTTGTATTTTCTTTTTTTAATACATGATAATACCTGATCTTATACAGACTGTCTTGAGAAAAGTATTCTTGAAACTGAAACAATATAATTTAAAAAAGGGCCAGTTTTTCTTATAATCTGAAAGTCTGATTCAAACATGTTTGAGAGACACTTAAATCTATCGCCATGATCTTTTTATATCAAAGGTTAGAGGTGATACTTCTTCAGATGTGGAACAATATTTTTTAAAGTCTTATCTTTATCTTGTCAAATTCAGATGTAGTTTTTCCATTTGAAAGGACAACATGCGATATTAAACATTTTGCACTATTTTCAAACTGTTCATTTTTTATCATTTCTATATGTAACAAAAATCTTGCCCTTTGAGTTTTTCTTGTTCTTTTTATCATTCCAGAGTTAAAGCTACTATATAGATTTTTTGTTATTTTTCTCCATTGAATTAATATAATTAAAAATTTTTGTGTAGATCATATTTGATGTCAAACTCAGCTGTACACATATGGATATTACACTCACACACACACATATATAACACTGTAGAAAATAAATCAACACAGAGCTCATAGCTTAAAATATCAGTGTTCTAGTATTTTTTTTTCCACTATGGTAGAAAAATGGATTATTTCCACCACTTTCTGAATTTTTGAAAAACCTGGTTGACTTATATGCAACATAAGCACATATTTATAAAGAGATTATTATATTTTTCTCAGAAGATAAATTTAAGTAAAAAGTACAGAAACAGAGGTAAATTTTAGCATTGAATTGTCTTTAAAATCTATATTCAGAAATATTGTGTATTCTGCTCTAGTTATAACCAATTAAGTTTACCAAAAATTTCTGTCTTCCAAAGGATTTTGATGAAGCTATATTGGTGTTCTAGTTTAAGAACAATTTAGCTCTTTTTTTATAACAATTATCTTGAAATTGATAACTGGTTGGAAAAGGCATTTGATGACTAGTAGGAAAACACAACAGTGTTAAAAGTTAAGCCATTCCTATTAACAATACATTAACCTTAATTCTTTACATTTGTTGCTTGCAGTAGCATTTTCTATGCTTCATTTTTATCTTGATTGGTTTATATTTGCAGTGCACACAATGCAAACTCCATATAGCAACATGCACGCAGAGAACATTAACTGTAACATGTCTTGATCAGTCAACAACAAACTATTCAGTCAGTCATTACTTTTTCTCCTTAACACTTGGCCGCTTTCTTGTTGTTGCATTTGTAACAGTGTATTCTTAACACCACATGCTCATAGATAGTTCTAGTGTTTAATTAATAAAGTTGTTTTAAGCCTCACATCTTTTATCTAAAAGCTGCTACATCTTTCTGTAATAAAATAACTAAAGAGTTAACTTCATTTTTATTTCATATTTTCTCCTTGCTAAATCATTATTCTACTTGTTTTCTGGCCAAGTTGTTGGCTGAATGGTTTGTGCCTTATCATTCAGTTCACCAATTCATGGATTTGATTCCCTCTTTGAGGTTTTTTTTTTTTTTTTTTGTGATTTAGAATTTACTATAAACTCAGGGTTGGGTACAGGGAAGTATGCTGGCACAACAGCTATAAACTATAGTTCCCTGTTAAATTAACCCTCACGCAAAAAAAACTGACCATATGGTAACAAACTACTTGTCTTCTGTTAGATTGTTATTATTAAACACAATGGAAAATTATTATTTAGTTCACACCTACTGACTTTCTTTAATATTTTTCAAAAAAATGTTGAAAAATATTAAAGTTACTTATGATATAAAACCTGTTAAATTCGTCAAACTAAAAATATAATTAAGGAAAAGAAATAAATATGTATAATTTCTATTGAAAAAATGTATGAAATCTATTCCTAATTATGATGTCCTTAATTTTTTTCATTAGATTATTTATATATAGCTTATTGTATGCTTGTATAACTTATCTGCTATTAAAAAGTTTTTGACCTTCTATGTATAAAAAATTCAAATGTTGTAATGCATGTTCCTACCACTACATATTTGATTTCTGGGTACTAGAAAATTTTTATCATAATTAACTATTAAAACCAATATAGATCTATTTATGTTATTTATCAAAGTATCACAATAACTTGTAATGTTTTTGTAATAAAGTAATGTTTTCAATAAAATTATAAATTTCCCTTTTTTTTTTAACAATTTTCAGAAAAAAAATACAGAAAAATTTATTTTTTTAAGAATAATATCAGTTTCTAAACTTAGATTTTAAATTTAAAAATGATTTAATCTCTATTACAATTTTATCTATATCAAATTTTGTGTGGGATCCATTTCCTTATTTAACTTAAATTTTGATTTTTAAAAAAAAAAAAATAAATAAAAAACTCTTTTTGACTGCTTTTCTTTTACTCAAATAGTGACAAACTGACAGCTGAATGATTAATGCTGTGGCTTTTGGGTTCAATTCCCACTCTGGACAATGGGTGTTTATTGCAGTTTGGAATTCACTTTCTATTGTAAGTCTTATTAATTACTCCTTATATGCACAAAAAGTAATCAAAGAGACAAACTAAGCTCTACTCAAACAATATTCACTTTTTATAGTTCATGTAAAATAATGAAGTATTTTGTAATTCATATATTTTCTTGTAGAATAATATTTTTTCTCATAAAAATATTTCTTGATAATTTTTTTAGATACTGCTATCCTACCTATCATAATATATGGAAGTTTAGTTTGGTCTCTTTAAAAAAGTAGAAAATTACAATCTGAGGAGAAAAGAAATAAAAAATAATTAGTCTTCCCAACCTTATTTATTGTAGGCAGGCAAATTATTTTCATTTGCAACTTTTGACTAATTTAATAAATTTTCTTTTTGTTATTTTATTATTTATATTTTTCATTTTATTATTGTAAAAAAAATGTTAGTTTTGTTCTTTCATTATTTTAATTTTATTATTTATTTCTCACAGAATCTGTGTAAAGTGATATTTTCATCATGCATGAACTCTTTGCTCAAGTTTTAACTAACCGTGATCTTTCTAGAGCTGGTGATCTTTTCTCCATAGATGATAAAAGTTTAGTTACTGATATCTCAGAAGTTTTATCTAGGATACAAGAAATTGCTAGCTCTTCTGATTTCACTCAAAATGATAACAATCAAAGTGTTGTGGAAATTTGCATCACTAGAGTTACTTCTGCCATTAGGTAATAATATCAGAGCGTACAAATTCATTGTGTGCATTTAATTTCTTGCATTTTAAAAATTTATATCAAATTGCAGAAACAAAAATGAAATAAAAAAGTGTTTTACAATTAGCTTAAAACTTTATTGATGAAGAATCACAAATATATTGATATTTTAAATTTTTATTAAATATACTAATTACTTTTTTTCTTATCAATAATATTTAGAATAATATTTTCAAAATTTTCTGATATGTATACTGTAGTCTTCATGTAACTTTTTATAATTTGTAGTACACAAGAACAGCACTGTTATTTGAAATATGCAAATAATAATAATTTTGAACACCAAAAATAACGTTGTCCAGTGTAGAGAAGCTTCTAATGAAAAATTTTTGAATAGTTTCTTTCCAATCCAAATTTTAAAATACTGAAATATTAAATCAGTAATAACATAAAGTTTAATATCTGGCTTTTTAAACATATAAATTAAGTTCTAATGGAAACTACTTTAAGACCAATATCTGTAGTAATTTTTTATGCAGTAAAGTAAATGTTTATTTAATATTAAAATAGCATTTTTATATATTTATTAGATAATGAATGTTCCTTTGTATATTAATTATTGAAAATTTATTGACTTGATAAATTTATATTCCTGTTATCTAGAAATTAATTAAAAAAATCCAATTAATTAACATGTATAATCAATAAACTAATGTTAATTGATTTCACAATTTTTATGGCAATGTGATAAAGTTCCTAATTAATTCAAGATGTAATTTCAAAATAAATGGACAAAAACTTACTCGTTATATATCTATTGGTAGAAGTAGAACTGAAATGAATAATATAACAGCAAAATTCTTATAGCAATATTTTTAAAAATATGTACTGGGAAAACATTAAAATATGTTTTAGTGTAGCTTTAAATCTCTATTTTGAATTGTTACTGTAAAATGTACATAATACTCTCCTTTGATTTTTTAATTGTTCAACTTTCTGTTAATTTAAAATATTAATATAAACATTTACCTTATTGTTTGGCAATAATTTTAAATTTTCTGAAAGCTTTCATTAAACGATTTTGCACTTTTTTTATTTTCTTAAAATTTAACTGTTATATTTTTAAAGAAATTTTGCTAATGTTACAAAAAAAGTTCTTTTTAATTTAAGATTTTATTATGTTAAGCAATTGAATTTCATAAAATGGATATTTATCTTCTGCAGTATTGTTTTTGAAAAAAAATTAATTTTATGTATTTATTAAATGTTTAAATTCATTTTTTCTGCTCAAATTTCATCTTAAAATAAATTTAATTTTATATGCTTAATGATGATTTTTCAAAATCATTTTTTACAATTTTTAACACTAAATAACATTTTGTTATTTTTTGATGATTTTGTAAGTTTTAAAATCAATTATGAAAAATTTTAGTGTATATAAAATTTATGAAACATTCATAAATTTTATGTGCACTAAAATTTTTCACGTTAATAGTCCTTTTTTCCCAAAGAGTAACCACTTTAAAATATTTTTTCAGTGTGTAGCTAGATAATCATACCAATTTATTATCATTTTTTCTAATTTTTGTGAGTTAAGTTGTTATAAATGTCTATAACTGAAACAAGAGAGTTTATATGAATAATTACTACAAATCAACTGAGATAATAAGGTAATTAATTTGGAATATAGTAAAAAAGATTATGCATATAAATTTAAACAGTTTACATGAAGAATAATTATAGCAGTTAAAATTTTTAATAGAAATAATTTTTTGTCTAGGACTACACTGCATTTTATTAATATATGAACTGATGTGTTTTTCAAAAGGACAAATGATTAAATATTGTTTTGATTTTTGCAGAAAGTTTTTAATGAATTTCAGTTAGTAATTTGTACTATTTTATAAAACTGAAAATCATAATGCATGAAATCAAAAAGCAGTTCAAACTTTATACATGTAAACTTACAAATACTTAATGTGTATATCTTTTGTCACATAACAAACATAGAGTTGTTAATGCGTTATTCCCAAATGTTATTTAGTATTTGTGGCATAATTCTTGCAACAGCTGCCTCAATTTTGTTTCTTAGGTTGGGTAGGTCAGCTGGTAGTAGAGAAACATACACATGATACCTTATGAACCCCACGGAAAGGTAGAAATCGCATTTCGTGAAATCAGGTGAGCCTGGAGGGCATGTGAAACAGGATCTTTCACTAAAGCTTCTGCGGTCAATCCAATGGTAGTTTGCTTTTTAGAAGCAACTGTAACTGGTACTTCTTATCTTGATACTTTATAACTATGGCTGTTTCCCCAACTGATAGAAGACAAACCAAATAACTTCAATTAGCAACAAAACGGTGCTTTGCCTCATTGGTGATTATATGTGATTGATTAAACATCATTGTACTAAGCAGCTGAATTGGCCACAACGAGCTCAGTGACAGCTTATTTTGCATGGCCTCCATGTTCACATGATCTCACACCAAATTATTTCGACTTGTGGGGTTTATAAAGGATTTTGTATATGCTCTACTACTAGCTGATTTGCTCAACCTAAAAAACAGTATTGATTCAACTGTTGCAACAGTTAGATGACAGATACTAAACATTTGGGAAGAACTGGACTTGATGTGTGTCATGTGATAAAAGCTACTTACTTTGAACACTTGTAAGCTTGTACATATAACTGTTTGAGTTACTCTTTCATCTCTTGTATTAATTTTGAATTTAAGTTTTACATAATAAGTACTACAGAACATTGCAACTCCAGTATTAATTTAAAAACAGCCTGTCTTTGAGCAATTACATTTTGCTTAAATAAAGAACAATATCATAGAAATGATTAAATGTATTGATTTTTATTTAAACAATTACATGCTATAACATTTTTGAAAAGAAAATATTACATATACTGTCATATATGTAGATCTTAATCATATAACTGTAACCACGTTTATCATAAATAGTGTTCTTTCAATTTTTTTTATTGTAATGTCATTAGCGAAATTTGATATGTAGCGCTAAGATGTGCATTGTGGATACTTGTAAATGTAATAATATATGCTTAACACTCTACTTGTTGGTGTGGTTTCCATCGAACATGATAATTGTAACTGATCATTTTTAAAGGAATTGCCAAATTTTTTTAGCCTATAAATATAAGAACACCATAGTTTATTTGAAATTAAAAATTAAATGCTTTTTAATTTTTGGCAAATTCAAAGATTTGTCTTTAAAAATACTATTTTAATTTATCCTGAAGAAAAAGTTTTTAATTTTATTTATTAGTTTTAAAAATGTTGCATGGAACTAAATTAAACTTAGTTAAAATAAGAAAAATGTGTAATTTATGTAGCAAAAGTTAGTCTGTTTGAAATACTTCTACGAAAATAAAAAAATCTAAATGTGCTATTTAAATCTATTTAAAGAGTATATGTAAAAAAGATCAAGAGTAAAATTCAAAATCCAAGATTATTTCATGCACTGAAATGCTAATAGTCATCTTATTCTTCTAAAAAATAAAATGTTTTCTCAACAAATTGCATATGAATATCAAGAATATTTTTAAAATCAACAGAAAACATATTACAAAAGGTCATTATATCTTACTCAAAGAAACCCTTATTAATTGAAGCAGAAAAATATTAATTAAAAAAGTGTCATATTTTCTGTTGATAATGGGAATCAATATTCAAATTAAGATAATCTATTTATGATGCATGGAATGAGTTAGATGTAAATTGCTTGGAAGACACTAAACAGGCTGGCACAATGTCTTCAATAAAACTGGTGCAACAGATAACTGATTATCTTTAAAATGTCCTTTAATAACTAAATACTTATATCTTTATAAATGTGTACCAGCATACATTATGTTTGATTTATTTGGACATATTTCTATTTTTTATATGCAATATAAATTTTTGATAAATATTTATTTTAATGTTGTAATTTTAAATGGGACTTAAAAAAAAATTACTTATTTGAATTTTCGCTTATGTTTGAAATTTATTCTGCCCTTATAATTACAATTCAGTACATTACTTTGTGCTTGTAAACACAAACAAAATCAGGGTTTTACTGGTGTATAATATTCTAGCTTGATTTTTCATAAAAAAATGTTTCAAATGTTTTTCTTAAAAAGCTTGAAAGAAGTAAAATGTGAAATAGTGTTAATTTTTGCAATTTATTGATTCCAACAATTTTTTAGTAATTCTAAATACAATTTTTTTCCCTCTTATTACTCCTTCATTTATTTTATTCAAATGTTCTTAAAATTTTTTTTATTTTTAAAAGTCACCTTCTAAGACATAGAGGAATCTATGATTTAATGACATTATTTGGTTAGGGGTGAGTAACATGCAAAATTTATGTTATATACTTGAAAGCATGTGTCTACTTTCTCTTCAGCATTTATTATAAAATAGGTCTATAATTATCAAGTTAATTTTTATTAATTGAGGATCTTACATAATAGTCTTTGAAGATAAATCTATCTGAATTTTTTTCATTCCTTATTCCATTAAACTATTGGAAATAGGTAACAGTAAAGTTAACAAACAGCATGTTTGCTTATTGTTTTCTTTTAATTTGAAAACTACAAAAAATAATGTTTTAAAAATGAGTCTATTTTTTAAAAATATACTTAATTTTAAAACTTGTGAATTATTCAAATTAATTTCTATTGTTATCAATTTCCGTACTGACTTACAGAAATTGATAACAATAGAAATTAAATATGTGCTTAATATGTATGTGCTTAATTTCTATTTTTAATAGAAATTAAGCACATATTCGTAAGTGAGTACAAATATGTGCTGAATCATTTAAAATCACTTTCATTACTGCCTTATCAACACCGATGATTAATACTTGTAGTTATTGCCATCACAATAAGAAAAAGTGGGGATTAAATCTTCTCTTTTATTGAATCAGTATATTACTGATACTCTTAATTTAGTGTGTCAAAATGAGAAAGTTGTTTTCAAAATCAGTATTTTTCAAGACTATGAGATGTTAGAGCATATTAGATCAATTGAAAACAACAGAAATTCCTAACAGTTTATTTTTGGTATATATTTCTGTTTATACCAAATTAAATGTCATATTGTTAAAGTTAAATGAAAATAAAATATATGCAAAACTGTGTATACAGACAAAGATTCTAACCTTTCATTGCAATCTGAACCAAGTAAGGAACAGGATATATTAAATGTTTTAAGATGGAAAGGGAGTAGTTCTCTACAATTTTATAAACTAGAAATCATGATCGAAGAATTTTTGATAAAAATTAATTAGTAGTTTTGATTGGAAAAATACTTTTCTGTGAAGTTTATTCATTTGTTTGTACTCTTCAATGTAAAGTGATTTCTATTTATCTGACTGGAATTTGATTAGATAAAGTGACTCATTTAATAGTAATATTATCTTAACCTCTGTTTTTATAATTATGTCTCTTTATGAATTTAACAGTATGAGAGCAGATGTGTTTTTATTGTAAGTAACAAGAACTGTGCTTTTTTAATAATCTGAGAAAATAATTCAACATGTGTTTTTTACAAGAACATGTTTTCTTTTCTATAATATAAGCGAATTTTCTAATAAGCTAAAAATAAATATTTTTCTCCTTATCTGTTCAGATAATCAGATACCATTCAATTCCATTAATTTATTGTCTTAAATATGGATTTTAAAATTTCAATATTGCTTACAAAGTTATAAATTTTTCTTCATACAAAAACCAGGAAAATTTCTGCTTTTAAGGAATGTTTCTAAAAAATCCTAAAGAATTGGCAAATATGAATTATTTTCAAATGTAGTGATAATAATGAATCTTAAATTTACTATTCAAGTAATAAAAAAGCATCTAAATAAATCACTTAGAATAAATATCATAGTGTTTTTCTGAAACAAATTCAAAAGTAAGCTGTTAAATGTTTATTTTATGTAAATTATTTCATTAACCTAATTAAACATGGAAAAGTGGGTTATCTATTCTTAGTTATGTTATTATTAATATATAAAATTTTAATCACATCAATTCAAACCATTCAATCCTGATATATACCTTACTTCAATATAACTTTTATTCATGTTGTATCATTTTGTTAATTTTTTAAAGTACATGTAAGCATTTTTATGTTCTATCAGATGTCTTTAAAATTGTAGATACCTAATGAAAGGTGAAATTAATGAGTGTTCCAGATCTCTTTTATAACATTAATTATCATTAACATTTATAAAATTTACAAACCTTTTTCTACATCATTGTGAGTAAATTAACTCTTAAGTTAACTCTAATAATTTATAAATATATTTTTTATTATAAATATCTATTTAATATTTTTTTTAATTTTTTACATTCATTATTGATGTGATTTTGTGTTCAGCCTTTTAGTTCACTTACTTTTAAATGTTTTTCTGTTTAACTTTTTATAGAGATACTGGTACAATTGAACAGCATGCACCTGCCATGGTGTCACTTTTGGAATCGTGCCTTAATCATGATCTTCGTCCTTTGCCAAAGGATGAAGATCCTCCTCATGCAAAGATTGCTTCTGATATTGTCAGTTGCATATTTTTAGTAAGAATTAAATTTTCTCTTTAAAGAATTTTAAGTTAGAAAATATGCTAATTTATTTTAGTCTTTTCAGGAAGTTTTTTTTTCTGCAAATCATGAAAAAAAGCTAAATTCTGATTTTTGTTTTTAAAAAATTATTTTGTTCTATAAATTATAAAAAAAAAAGTTTCTTGAAATAAGAATTTTATAAATTTTTTGTCTAAAAAAGAAATTTCATCATTATCATGATTTGAATTTGGAGAGATTAATTATTGATTCAATACTCCTAAGGCAATAATGCTATAAAAAAAGCTGGTTTTTTGTAAATGATTATTTTAACTTCAATAATCAAATAAATTACTTATCTGTATTTTAAGTAATTTATGGATATTGCTTTGTGCTACCAAAGCACGGGTCCAAAGTTCAGTTCTCAGACTGGGTAAGGTCTAAACATTAGGGGTTTAGCATTAAGCTGACACCTTAACAGGGACATGCTTTGCACTTCAGAGTTTTCAGTCAACAATACAGATTTGGGTACTGTAGGTCTTAGCCTCATAGGGGCTGTCTTGACAATCATTTTAGATTAGTTTTATTTTAAGTAATAAACTGATGATTTTTAAAATTGATAAAATAAAATCTTTTAAAAATTAATTTTAAAGAAATTTAAAAAGGTAAATAATAAATAAAAGTGAAAAGATAATTTTAAAGTATTAAAGCAGGATTTGTAACTAGGTCATTAATAAGAACAACAGAATGTCATAAAAAGGATTTTATTAAATAGTTTTTTCAGAATTAAAGAGAAATAGGTGCATGATAAATTTCTTTTATTAATAATTTGATTATTTAATTTTTCTCTCTTATTAATTTAATTATTTTTATTATTCTAATAGATTTAAAATTACAGTGGAATGCATTTATTGTAGTAATATATTAATTCATATCTATTTTTTAACAAAAGATTATATTGATACTTATGTAGTTGGAAAAGAAACTAACAATACATTTTGTAATGTACTGCACATTTTCTAAGAATTGGTACTCTCTCCATATTGTAACTGCCTTGAAAATTAACTTTTCTCTGCCATAGGTGCTTATGATCACAATTATAATTTAATGTATCTTTTTTATTTTTCTGTTTGCCATAACTGCAATGACATCATTACTGAATAAAAATAACTTGTGTTTCATATGCTAGCTTTTGAGTGATCTTTATTTCAACATTACAATTTTTTTAGGTCTTTGTAACTTATTGATTTTCTTTTATGCAAAAATTTTTGTTTTTCAAAATGTATAAAATATTTTTTAAAAATTGTATGAAAAATATTTTTATTTAGCTTTTATTGACTGGAATTGATTTCCTTTTGATTAAAATTCTTCGTTAATTTATGCTCGAGAAAAGATATAAACATGGTGTTGAAAATATCAGATTGTTTAATAAATTTGAATTCTACAGTTTTTAGTAAATGTAGGAGTTAACAATTAATGTTTACTGTGATATTATCATATTAAACTTTTATGTTTGATGAATTGTTTAATGTTCTATATAAACTTTCAATTAAAATATGAGGATATGCTTTAACTTGGTTTCTTATAAAGTAGTAAATTTCTTACTTTCCTTTTCTCTTTTAGAATCATAACAAAAAATTAGTCATGAAGTTGGCATTGCCTGTTGCTGTGAAGTTTTTGCATAGAGGAAACAAAGAGCTTAGTAGAAATTTATCAAGTTATCTCTCATTGGCTGCTATAAATAATGCTGAACTTCTTGCTGTACATGTTCAACCTATAATAGATAGTGTAATTAGTGGTGAGTAAAATGTTATGCTTCCAAAAGCTTACTCTGATTGTGTTTAAGAAATATATTGTACGTCTTTACATTTCTGAATATAAATTTGATATTTCTAAATATTCTTATTTCTATACTTTTGTCTTATTCATTCAGGGTAATTGTTAAAAATTTCATTCTCATTCTACATCTAAATATTCTTGAATTCATTTTATGTTAACTATGTTTCCAATATAAAATAGCTAAATTTTTCTTGTTTCAACATCCACAAAATTTTACAACAAAAACAAGGAAAACAATTTATTAAATTGATATTTCCATAAAATTTAAACTCCTTTCAAGAACCACATTCAGACTTAATTCAAGCTTTAATACAATGACCACTAAAGTTTATATGAGCTTCTCTTCTTCCCTTCATCCAGGTTAAGAGATATTTTTCTTGAATATTGTACTGCCAAATTTCTCAAACATGTAGTTTTGAAGGATAATTATATGTTAATTTTTAGTAGTTTTTTAGTTAAATTTTATCTAAATTAACCAAATATGTCAATAACTATAACATCTAAATTTAATGTCTATAACTATAACATCTAAAATAACCTAACATTTGAAAATGAATAAAGATTTTAAAAATTGAATACTTTCGAGCTATATGTATAAAATAATTTGTTTCCATAAAAGGTTTAAAAATAACAAATTAGACAGTTATATGTGTTTCTTTTAATAAGATTTTGTAATTTTAGAAAATAATAAATTTTTTTGCACAGCTATTTTTGTAATTTTGACTTAAATTTTGCCTCTATTAAATGAAAAATTTAGTGAGAAAATGAAAAATGATTTGAGCATTGAAAAATCCAGCAAAGTTTAAAAAACGTTTCATGATATAAAAAACTACTGTATTTCCTGTATCTATCAATATTTATTTATATATTAATCTGAGAAAGTTTTATGTAAATTTTCTTTAATGCATATATCCATGGATTAATTGTATTCTTGTCATTTTTGTTTCTAGGCAATTATTCTCTAGCTCGTGTTCTACCTCAAATATATATTGTAAATAAAGAACCTATTCATGATCATGTAATGGCTTTAGTTTCACTATTACCTCAGTGTGAAAATGCAGATAAACTCAGTCTCTTAAACTTATTTGGTTTGATTGCTAAACACAAGCCTTCTGTAAGTTCTTATGCAGCTATTTTTGCTTACATATTTACTTTCAATATTTATGAAATAGTTTTTATTTATTCATTTATTTTTATCATCATTATCTCTATATTTTGTGAAATGTCATATTGAATAATTTTATCTGTCAATATTAAAAGATTTACATTTTCTCAATTTGGTATTTTTCTTTAAATTTTGCAAGTAATTTTGTTTATGATAATTTCATTACACAATAGTATATAGCTTAATATGCCGGGACATTATGATGTGTATTTTTAATGATGTACAATGTATATCACTGTTTTGCTTTCTAGATAATGTTTTCTAGATTCTGGTACATTTTAACAATGTTGGATCCCTAAGAAAACACTATACAATCAAGTTAATAACTATTTATACAAAATAAAATTATAACATCCATCATCTGTTCTTGAATGGCAGAGAAATTTGTTTTGTCTTATGCATCTGTTCCAATCTCTTGTGCTTGATTGCTCTAAAAATAATTATTAAATTTGGTTATTTTTTTAATCATTTTTACTTAAATGATATGTAGAATATGCAATATTTTTAACACTTTTCAATAACTTTACTTTCACAATTTATTATGTTAACTTTCTTTTTTATATAATATTTTACTATTAGTTTTTTTTTTCTTGTAATTGAAGAAAGTAATTGGTATGTTTGATTCAGTTCATTCTGAAAGGAATGAAACTAAAAGAAGATTGATAAAAAAAATTTCCTTTAAGTAACTTTAATCTTAATAACTGAAAGGATTCTCTTCATCACATTTTTTCAAACTGTTTCTAGAATACAAAATCTACCCCTATAGTTCTAAAAGTGTAACTTACTGAAATGGTAATGTGAATCTACCTTATTTACTCTATTACTTGATGTTTTTCACTTTAAACTTTTATGTAGTTTTTCTAGGAGATAAATTTCTTTTTGTTTTTTCCAATAATTCTGACTTTGTATGCCTTTTAAAAAATTTAGGACTCATCATTTTTCACTAGAATTTAGAGATATCAATGGAAATTCTTGTTATTATTCAGCTTTTAAAAATTACTTGAGATTTTGTTATTTTAATGTTCTAGTTGATTGCAGATTTTCTTCTATAATCATAGTTTGAGAAACATTGTTAATCATTTCTATATCAACTATTTTAATTGAACTAGTAACTATTGAATCTCTTTCTGTTTGAGGTTATGATAATGGTAATCAAGTAAGGCTATGTTGGTGCTGGTGATTTCAGTATTTTGTAGATTTATAATTCAGTTGCCCTGTTTTATTTTCATACATTTTTTCAAGATATTACAATTTGAAGAAGTGAATGAGTTTATGATGAGTAAATAAATTTCAATTTGAAAAAGCCTATTTTAGACTTGTGTTGATCTCCTATTAGACTTGTGTTGTATCCTATTATTCAAGAATTTTTTTGTGGTATTGTGCAATAACTATTTTATTATGATTAGAATTGGAAAAAGAATTATACGGATTTTCTCAGTGTAGCCGCTTGCTTTTACAGTTTAGCCATACAATGTATAGGTTTTGGTTGAAAAATAAGATCTTTATGACCAAAAAATCAAATCATTTGGATTTACAATATTATCAAATATAAAGGTTTCCAGTTTTTTTAAACGTAGTTGGTTAGTCATTAGATAACTGATATATGTGTATATGAAGATTGAAGAAGGAAAAAAAGAAACAATTGGAGAATTTTTCAAAAAAGAAATATGTTTTACACTCTATCCTAATGGAGCCGATTTATTTTTAATCCATTTCCATCTATTTTTGATATCTTTGGTTTTGTCACTAATGACTATTGAACAATCAATTTTGGGCAACATCTGGTTTTGGATTAACATCAGACTATTTAATGTATGATGTCCTTTTAAAAATGTGCAAATGACTATGAGAGTTTGCAATACAATCCATCCTTATATTTGCTGCTTCAATTCTTGAAGTTAAGTTTTTTTGAAAATATTACTTAATAGAAATTGCTAAATTTTATTTTTCAAAATGAATGATTATAAAAGGAATTGAGAGATCCTGAATTGTAAGTTGAGAGCTCTACTTAATATTAAAATTTTATTAATTATTTATAGAAAATTCAAGATTTCACAGCATATATCAAATTTTTGATAAAATTACTGTTCTACAAATGAGTAATATACATTTTGAAAATTATAAACTTCTAAGCTTTTATGAATTTTATTTACAGAAAAGAATTAATTTAAACTTTTAAGCAGTCCCTTCAATTTGATTGGAGCAATAAATTTGATAGTTAATTCAGAAACAGTATGATTATTTATAATCTTTGATCAGTAATTAATTTTAAAATCTATATACACTTTCTGTACTAAAGTGTAAATTTGCAATTTTTTACTTAATGAAAATTTAGAAAATGCTTTGCTTACTAAAACTATTGTAAGAAACGATGTGGCTATGAACAAAAATTTTTTAATGAACAAAGCTAAATCAGATTCTTATAATTATATAAATAATTTAATAGGGTAAATAATTAGCTGTTTTTCTATATTTCTAAATGCCTTTTGAAAAAAATTTTTATTCGTTGATAATATTTTTTGGTTTAATAGATACCTTGCTTGTTTTTATTGTACTTACTTTCTTTGTATCTAAGCTTTATTCTTTTGTAGTCATGAACAGTTTGTTTACTTAGAATAGATGTGTCATCTCATTTTACTTTTGTTTTCTTGCTCATTGTTTTATACATTAATTCATTTGCTAAAATGAGAAGCTATTTGTTTTTTAGTTCATTTTTTGTGCTTTATTTTTTATTGTGTTTTATATTTATTAGTGGCTAAATGTAACAGTTTTATTCCTCAATAGAAATTTTACTGTAAGTGTTTTGGGGTATCTGTGTAAGAGAGTGGAAAATTTTAAGATTGATAGGTTCTGTTGAGTATAAAAATTTTTAAAAGACATAAATTAAACTAAAATTACAGATTTATAAAATTTTTTGTTTTAATTTATTTTAGCTAGATCTATTGTTTTTCAGACATTACAGTAAATTTTGTAATGCCTAACATTCTGTTTTTTATTATGAAATTTTGGATAGTTCGTCTTAAAAATATCTTCTTCCCTTCTTATGTTACTGTGTTAATAGAGTTATAAATGGCTTGTTTTTCTAAAGCTGGAAAATAGGTTAAAGTGCTTAAATTTTCTTTTTATTAAACATTTTATAAAAACCATCAAGTTGTGAAAATTAAATTTGCAAATTATAGTTTTACTTTTTAATATTAATTTATTAAAATAGTTATTGCTGTTTATAAATATATTTTGTCAACATTTTTTTTATTACAATAATTTACATTTTTTTAGTTCAATAATTATTGTGTATTTGAAATTATAAAACAAATAACTAACATACAATTTTTGTGAAAAAGCTCAAAGGAATCTTTTTTTTATTGAAAGTGCTTCTATTTATATCATAGATTTTCAATTTTATTATGATTGAAAATATTTCATTTATGCATTGTCTTTAAATTTCCTTCGTTAAGCTGAATTTATTTTAATTATTCATGCAACAAAAGAGAAGTGTCTAAAATTATGCATCTCTTTAGTTGTGGATGGATTAGATTCTATTTTTATGTTGAATTTTTAAACTTTTAATTTTAGTAGAATTTCTTAAAGTAATCTTAATAGTATTCTTAAGTATAACTTTATCATATTTATTAAAAGTGAGAAATTAAATAAGAAAAAAATTACAAATATCTGGTTTTTTTATAATTTAAGGAAAACCTTTTCTACTTTTTAAAGTAGTAAAATGTTGCAGTATTTATTTTTTGAATGATACAATGTATTAGCATTGCAGCTATTGATTTTAAAAATTTACTATATATTTATTTTCTGAAAGTACTGACAGGTTAGTTCCTCAGTTTTATAATATATATATATGAAAAATTTAATAATGATTTTTTGTGGAAATTATAAGAATATTTACATTGATTTGTTTAACATAAATATTGTTTTTTTTTTCTGGCATCTTTTAGAGGTACAGAAAATATTTTTAAAAAATATCAGATTATAATATACCTTATTCTATGTTGGATTATTAAGTACATTATTCTGTGTTTGATTTTTACTTTTTGCTGAGTATTTTAATTCTATGTATAGCAACTAACTTTTAATTCATTCTGATATTCTTCTGTATTATTTGATTCAAATTGAATATGAACTAATAACTCAGCATTACTTCAGTTATTTGTTACTGCTTAATCGAATTTCTAACTAAAATAATAATAAAAAAACACTAATTTATTTTAAAAAGATGATAAAATTATATTTTTAAAAAATATTTTCCATTTTTTTTTTATCCAATTTTTTTTTTTTTTTTTTTTTTTGTAGGTGGATTTAATTGTTGATGTGTGTAAATGTATATAACTGTTCAGAGTTGAAACAATTTTCTTTTAATTTTATTTTTATTGTTCACTAAATGAACATTGGATTATCAGAGTTTTCTATATTTAAGGTTGTTTTAGAGTCATTATTATCTTACTTAATCCTAATTCTCTTATATTACTATTCATGGGGGCCACTTTTCTGTCTGAAAAATACATTTGTTTTTTGAAAATTTTTTCATCTAAAAGTTATAAGAACAATAATATAGAATTCTTAAATTTACATATTTATATTTAAAAACAAAATTTGTGTGACTGAGATTTCATATCTAGTGATTATTTAAAAAATAATCCAATGCAAGCATTGCTTGAAATAAACGTTCTACCAATTTGACATCCAAATGAGCAAGATTAGTTCATCTGCAACAACAGCTATGACAAACCATCTTTTGAAATCTGCAAGTTTTATTACTTTTGAAGTTTTGTTGCTTTTGAATTGGCAACTTTCAAAGAATTTACTTACAATTTAGATTAATAATATATATACCTTATTTTCCCATCAGTTGGGGAATTTTGAATCAATATTATTCAACTTATGTTTGATAATGTTAAATTTTAGAACAAACTGGCAATTTTAATATCTCTTTTGAAACAGCTAAGAAAAATAAATTTTATTGGTTATAAAGAAAAGATATAAAATTATTATCCATATAGTTATTGTCAAGAGTTTAAAGTCTGAACTTTTTTCTTCATAGAACAGAGTATGACTTACTATTAAAGTAATGCCATTTTTTAATGACCGCCACATATTAAAATGTTTTGGGGCTCATTCCTTTCTTTATAAAATATTGAAGTTCAGCAAAAAAAAAAAAAAAAAATTCTGAAAGTAAACTTGATTGGAAATTTCCCAGGTATTGAAAAATTATTGAACTGTGTGGGATTTATATAGCTAAAATTACCTTTTTTAAAATAGTTCCTTTTATTTGATTTTTTTATTTTCATGTTCATGATAAAGTAGTATGTATTTACTATATTATATGAAATGAATGTCAAAATAACTTGCAGGAAAATATAAGGGGAAATTTTCTTTCCCTAATAATTATTTTGTTAAAAAAATCGAAAGATTAAAAGTATTTTAATTTTTATTTATTGTAATTCTAAATATCTAGATAGTTTTCTTGGGGATCAACTCAATATTATCATATATAAGAACAATATTAATGAAAGTGAATAAATGGTTTTTAATATTTTTAGATTTTACTACCCTACTCATAACTTCAATTTTAAATTTAAAAAGAGCTATTTATATTTATTGGAAATATTTCTTTTTACACATTTGTAAATTTGAAAAAAATATTTGAAAATGAAGATAAGGAAATATATATGTAATTCTTAGTTGGTAGAACACCTAAATAATTACTCATAAATCATTTACATGATTGTTCTTTGGATTTAAAGTTGTGATAAAGTATTGTTCATATAAAAAATTTTCAAGTACACCAACTATTTGCTACTCTGTTTTAAAATGGGATCTTTTATTCAAGAAGTGGATTTTTTTATCATAATTTAAAAAATGTTTGCACCTGTCCAAAAATTAGATAATCATAATTTATTTCTGGTTTCAAATTCCAGATTTGATTCTCTGAAATTGCTGTAAGCTAGAATTCAGCATTTATCTCCTGTTAATAATAAGAATTTAATGTTAAATTATTTGTTGCTGTATATTTATCAAATACAATAAAAGCTTGATTGAGTAAAATTATATTTTCATGCTTGAAATTTTAATATTTCAGCTTTTAGAAAGCAATTTACCTCATTTGAGTGAGTGCCTTACTATACCTAGTACTGCCGCATCTGCTCTTCAAGTATTTTTAGATATGGCTGCAGTACGTCCACAATCTTTTGCTGAGCACGTTCAAAAAATGAAGATGGCAGCTGAACTTCAGCCAGGTACATTAATACTTGTGGCAAGAATTCTGGATATCATTGGAAAACTCAATATGGTAAATTTAAATGCCCTGATATTTTATTATCAATTATATATTTTTATTCCTACTTCACTTATAGTATTCTTTTTAGTATTTCATATGTACTAAAATTCTATGAAAATATTTCATTTAAAATATCTTTGATTTAAAATTAAATAAACTTTAAAGAATACCCTCCAGGTTAATTTTCCTATTTCACCTGTAAGTTATGTATTTATATTTTGTGAATATAAAATCTATTTCTTATATCAAATAATTAAATTTTCTACCACGCTTTTATCAAATTTCGGACTCAACAGGATTCCTATTGATTATAGACATATATTAAAATAAAGTATTTTGTACCGAAAATTGTATTTTCCCAATATACAAGTATTTTCCTTTTTTTAAAGTAAACCATTTCAATGCTTCCAAGATAAGCAAGTAAAAGCCTTATATAACTGTTTATTTACTGTAATCCTCATAACACAAGAGAAAATTTTGTGTTTTTTTTTAAGTGAGAAAAGCTATCAGTGATTGATTTTTAGTTTAATTCGAAAAGTTAAAAATGCAATTAGTGATGTAATAATCAAGAAAAAGAAGTGAAAAAATGCTGTACTCAAGAAATTTTCAATATGTTTTCCATTTCTTCTATGAGCATGAAATATAAACCATTGTATTTCTCAGTAGATCAGATTATGAAGCTTTGAGTTGATTGTGTTATATGGTAGGATTTTCTGTTGCACTTCTGCACTAAGAATTTGCATATAACAATTCACTATCAGTCTCAATTTCCTATTGATGTTGCAGCTAACAAAACATTATGAATCTATTTCTTCATAAAAGTGTCTGCTATTCTGAATCTTGGCAGAATATTGGAGATGAAAATTGACATCTGTCCACAAAAACTTCCATGATCATGCATTATCCCTTTCTAACTGAAAACTTTTTATATTGTATGTTCATTCAGAATCAACTGCTTAATGTGTGAACGGT
>JAPDSC010123726.1:622068-700471 GCA_026290005.1 Latrodectus geometricus | reverse complement strand
TCTCATATTAGGCTATCTTCTATGCAGTAATACTAATTGTTCTTGTGTCCTTTCAGTACTATCTTATATTCAAAATTGCAGTTTTTAATATAGTGCCTTTATACATAGCAATTTAATAACCTATAATGTTTCATTAGATTTTTAATTGTCCAGTATATTAGGGATTGAAATGAAACAAAAGTGTTTCAGTCTTGAATTTCCAAGAGAAAATAATGTTTATTTAAAACATAATTTAGATATATTCATTTTCCTTATTTTATTACTGAGTAATTTATATATTAATATAATTGATCCTTTCAATTATCTGTTAGTGATTGATTTTTATTATGTTTCAGGAAAGAGCCAAAGAAACTCTTGAATTTTTGATTTCTCATCTGGGAAAAGTTGATCAGTGGACATTAATGGCACTTTTACGCATCATCAAAGGTCTAACTGATACTTTTCCTTCTTTGTTACCTCAGTATTTGACATCTATTTGTAATCAAGTTGAGCCATCTGCTTCATCCAACATTCGAGTTTATCTTCAACAGTTAAAAATGGATTGTAGAGCTTCTAAGTATGTCTATATTTTGAAAACAAATTAAAATCATCTATTTGTTATAGAAAAGTTCAAGTTTTTGTATTGTAGAGTTTTTAACATTACTATATAGATTTGTTACTTCATAAATAACTTGAATTTTACAATTCAACAATTTGAATCATATTTATTATATTGCTTCTTGACTAAAAGTCCAGTGTGTTAGAGAAAGTTTTGAATTTTGGGGTGTGGTGCAGAAAAATTTATAAAACTACAACGCTACTATGCCAGAAGAGATTGTAACAAATCTAAATCTTAATGTCATTATAAAGATCCTAACTGCTCCTAAAATTCTTAAATCCCTTGTGTTGTAAACCATTCATACAGAGTAACCTGAACATCTTGGGCTATATGCTTGTACTGGTGGCTTCTATTCTGATTGTCACATGACAGCAAATTCAGGAATTTTTTCTGATTTGATTTTATTCATGTGCTGAGAAATATAAAACAGCCTTTGATTGCAGTGTTCATGCAATTAAAGTATTATTGCTTTACTATAATGAATAGCTGTAGAATATTTCTTTAGGTGATTAGCAATGACTTATTGAATCAATTACATGTCAAATTTTTGTACTTCTTTTTGGGGAATGATATAGAAAATACAATGTTATGTTTGATGACTATTGATACCCCTGCTTACAAAATTCTTAATACACTAATTGTTCATTAATTCGAAGAATTTTTCTTTTTTTATTGAATATCTTTCTAGGGCACAACAAATTGTTAATCAAACATCTTCTGGAGTGACAATAGTTAAAGTTAATGGAAATAAACAAGATCTCCCTCATTCTACACCAACTTCATTTCCAACACAGATGCCTTCATCCTTACCTCTTTCTCCATTTAAAACAATTCACAATGGATTTCGGGAAAGTAGATCTCGTCATAATTTGCCTGGTCATGCTGAAGCTAGATCTATGTCTCAACTTGGCTCATTTCAAGCAATCAATCGCAGTATGGGACGTCTTCCATCTTCAATGAGCACTTTGTGTAAGTTATTCCTTTTATATACATTTTTGGAGAATTGTGGCCGAGCTTGAAATTATGAGAAACACACATTAATTTTATTTGCATCAAAATATAGAGTTGTAAGTATGCCTGCTACCTTTTTCAGAATTTCAAGAATAATAATGTTGTCAATTGAAAATTGCTTTGCTCAATGCTGCAAGATACAGCTTTTTAAAGCTTATTTTTATGTATTATAATCACTGTTCATAAAATTGCAAATAAGTTTTGAAAATATTCAGTTTAATAAGTTCATAATTTTTACTCTGAGTGTAGAAACATTTTTTATAAATAATCAAAACTTTCCTGAGAAAATCTTCAGATATTAAAATATTATTTCATCTTTTGCTGTTAATGCTATCAATTACTTTATAAATTCTTTTGTCAAATTAAAATTATTTTATTTAATAACATAATAAAATTATTTTTACAAGTGATAGTGTTTTTTCCTTTATATATATATATATATATATATATATATATATATATATATCCATCCAGTAGTGAACTGATGAGAAAAAGCATCAACTAAGCATAAATATTGCTCATTAAATCATGTAAAATAGGTTGTGGTTGCAATGTCCTGTGAAAGGATGCCTCTAGAAGTAGCAGACCAAGTTTGGGAATCTTCTGGTTCATTCCTGCTTCCAAATAATGAGGATCTACTAACTTCAGGATTACAATGATACACCCACTGTATGAGATGTAATTAATTCTACAAGTGAATTTTGTCAAAAAGTAAATACTGTGGGTATTATTGAAAATATATTAATGAGCATTCTTTTAAGTGGGGTCAAATTCTAGTTAAATAATATTAGGGAAAATATATCATAAAGAAAAGGAGTATGTTAAATATTGTAAAATTAAATTTTCGAATGGAGGAGCAAGATTTGTTTTTAAGTATATATTTTAAATCTTTCCTGTTATTTTCTTTCTAATTGTTTATTTTAAATGATAAACAAGAGTCAAAATGGTCCTAACATTCTTGAAGTCACTAATTTTTTTTAAAAAATGTCATTTTGTAATATAAATCCTGATACTGTTTTGTAAATTATTCTATAATTTTAATATTAAATAATTTAAAAAGGGTTATTTATTTTGTAGTCAGCTTTTCTACCTTTGTAATCTATTTTTTTAAGTGAATTCTAATTCTCAAGTGTAATATAGAAGAATCAATATTTTTCTCCATCCAAATTCGCCTTCAAACCAGAAACAGGATTGATGGCTTTTGAAATTTTTCATCATTGCTAAATTTCTTCCATGTGCCATGAATTTAGAGCCCCTTTATTATTTCTAGAATGGCTGTCAACTTATGGTTTTGTGGTACAATATCCTGTTTTTGTGTTTTGCAGTGAATTGTAAGGTTTAAAATTTGCATAGTAAAATCAAATTAATTTACCATATTGTAAAAATAACCTGAAAATTTAAAAACTTCCTCTCCAGTTTCTTTGTCTACAAAGAAACTTAAAGAAAAGAAGAAAGCTATGCATTTATATTGTTGAATGAAACTATTATCTAATTGATTTTTCTAAAGAGTAGTCTTAAAGTGCTTAAAGACAATTTTTTTTTATTTTAAAATCTATTTTTATTGGCTTTTGAAAATTAGTTTCTTCCTGTGGGGCCTTATGAATAATCAGTTTAAGTTAATAAAGATAAATAAAAGGTTATTTCAAATCACAATATACTTTTTTAAATGTGTATAAATGATTATAATTGTTGGAAATAAAAACCATTTGCATCCCTGAAGATTCAATTTTTAAATTTTATTTTTTTAATCATATTACTTGATAAACATTATTATAAGACATAAATTTTATGTGTAATTGTAATATAGGTAAAAGTGAAATTAGCATAACAGCGTCAAGTTCATGTCTTTATAATGATTAATTATTATTATAGAAATGAAAGCAATATACATTTCACAAACTTTTGTGAAATTCATATTTTTTATATATTTTACTTATAGAAAGTGCTGATTATTTTAAAACAATTTTATTCTAGTATTGAATTGATTATTATATCAAAAACTATGTGTGTGAGAGTATTCAAACACTGATCAGTGATTAATTATAAAAATTCATATACATTGCATGTTTAAATCTATAATTTTGCAACTATCAAATAAAAATTTGAAAAATATTTGTTGATTAAAAGCAATTAGAAAGAATATAGCTATAAATTGAAATTTTTTAATGGAAAAAATTTTTAAGTCTCAGTCACAGTTAATAAGCCTCTGATTAAATTGACTTTCATGATATAAGAAGATATATTCAAGAAAAAACATTTTTTTGTATACCTACATGTTTTATAAAAAAATGTCTTCTAATGCATAGAAAGTGTGCGACTGCTTCAGTAAATACAGAAAATAATTTTACTATACTCACTTTCTTTTATTTGTTATTATTAAGTACATATTTTTTTTTAAATTTATAGTATATGTGTGTTAATTCTTGTTTTTTTTCTGGCATTATTTTATTAAGTGTAATGAATGTCATGTATTTCTTACCTGATTATGGAAAACTAATTCATGTGTCTCAGCTTTTATTTTTCATTGTATCCATTGCTTATTAATATTAGACATTATAGGTAAAAAAAAAATTTATTTATTTATTAGTTTTTTATTTTCCTGAACATAAATTTAATGGTAAATGCACATTTGGTGTACTACTAGGAGTAATCAAAAATATTTTATAGTCAACATTAAAATTTTAAAAATATTTTTAAAATTTAAATGTTAATACCCGTTTTATGTATGGATTTGTATGTTAATTTGATTATTTATATTATTCTTTTCATCTTTGCTTTTAGTTGTGTTCACTTATGTGTTGGCAAAATTATATGAATAACTACTCATCAATTTTTATCGGAATGCCTTAAGATTTGCTTGCTGTGACATTTTAAATTATTTTCATCAATGAATTGCAACATGTTACTTAATAAATAACTAAATTTCCCTTTACGTTAATAAATTAAAAATTTTGATTGTTTTCAAAATTTTGAAAAAGGCCATGAAAAACTAAATTTTCATCTGATTGGTTGGAACTTAATAAAAGAGTAATGCTTATAATTGTTTTGCAGTGTGCTTCACAAAGAAAAAAAGGAACTTTGTACGTGTGTTATGAAAACATCTTCTGGTATAGCTAAAAATAATAATGAATGGTTTAATTCTTTATATATGTGATTTTACTTTTAAACATGTGTCGTAATGAACTAAATATCTAAAAATATTGGAATGCTTTTCATTTAAAAAGATGTGAATAATGTCATTTAACTTTTCTCACAACTATTAAAGCATCTCTGTTTCTATTACATGTAAATTCTTTGCTAAAAAGAAAAGAGGTGTCTTGTCAAACAATTCTGTAGTGACAAAAGAGAAAATTTCTTTGTATAGGTTAACAGTACAGTTTTATAAATGTTATAAATGTGTTGTTTCATCATTCAAATATTGGGAACACTTATTCTTCAATTCCATATACTAAAGAAATTACATATTGGGTTCAGTAATCTCCTGCAGAATGTGTATCATATGGAAAAATCAAAAAGTCCAATACAACTGGAGAAGAAAGGAAAGACTATAAGCAAAACAATTTGTAAAAAAAAATCAAAATTATCTCATGTTAGAAAAATAAATTTTAAAAAGGATAAAATTGAATGATAATGATTGTATATCTTTAAAACTTTTGGATAAGGCTACAAAGAAAATATTTCCATAATATTTTCAATATGAATAATTTTAAAATTTGGCAGATGATGCTGTCTATAGCTAATGCAGATTGCATGCGTGCATCATAAACTTTTAAAAATATGCTTTATTAAGCAATCAAATTAAATACTTCCATATTCAGCTGAAAAAGTATGTTATTTAATTACACATTAATTTAAATAATGTAGATAAATTATAAAATAAAATTGTTATATGTCACATCTTTCATTACTAAGTGTAATTAAATTTCTTTTCTGTGTTCTTTTTTAGTATTCTGTTACTAATAGAATTATCAGCTAATTTGGGGTTTTTTAATTCTTATAAATTTTATAATCCTTTCCAGCACATTACCCTTTAAAGTTGAAATATTTTTTTATTATTATATACGAAAAAAATTTTAGGGTGTCTATTTAGGCCTTAAATAATATACAATAAAAATTTGGTAAAAATTGCTTTTACCATCTTGATTTTGTGGGTGTTTCATCACATGGAACACTGTGTCACATAAGCTCTGAAAAGCGCAGATAAGCGAGCATCCTAATGAATCATGCTAACGCATAAATGCTTTTGCATGTAAATGGAAAAACAATACATTATACCTGTGTAGCAGATTTAGTTAACCCAGAGTGCACCACAAGGAGGCCTGCTAATCTACACCCCCCCCCTTCCAAAGGAAAAGAAGTGATTTGTACACTGTACATGAGTTTTATAAATTTTGATTATATTTATTTCCTGTATACAAAATATGTTTACAAATTTTTTTTTTTTTTTTTTTTTTTTTTTTTGTAATATTTTTTAAACATGTCTCATAATGTTGGATTGTGCTTTTTTCAATTGCATGAAAAATTTGTTTTGTGCAGCTTCTCTTTTGCACTAAGCAAGTGTTGAGTATTAGTATGCAAATGTGTAACTGTAATATTACTTTATTTCACTATTGAATTAATGTTCTGATAATTCCTGATATTTTTGTATAAGTCTTATGCTGGAAAAGAAAATTTTTCTACTCCTAGTTCGAAATAAAGTGATTTATAAGTTTCATTTATCCAAATTTTAAGTTATATAGAGAAAAGTATGTACTTGATAAAGATATATGTCATTTGTTTATTAAAATATTTTAATCTTATTTTAAAACATATGTTTTTTTTTTTTTTTTTTTTTTTTCCTGGTTAATAATTTGATATTGCTATAATTGTAGCAGATTCTTCAATCAAATCAATAATATTTTCTTTTTTGTCCATCTGCAAATAACCTAACAGCAAAATACTGTTCTAAGGTACTTGAATATTCAACACAAGTTGGACAGGTCTTTGTTAGAGATATTATAAATAATGGCCATACTGACATATTGAAAAGAAGGAAGCTTGGAAACTATCTACCTTGACATATACTTGCATTGCAGGTGAAGGAAACAACACTCACTCCTATTGATCAGCAAGCCTGGGATTGAACTCTGGACCTTCATTATGAAAGGAGCTGTCCTAGCATTAGAACTTCAAATGCTAATAATTTAAACAATCTATGTTTCCAATAAGATAAAATCTATTTGATGTGTCATTTAGAACAAATGTTCTTTTAATAAAAAGCCTTTTAGTTTTTCTGTTTGAAATATTTGCAGGTTATTTTCGAAACTGTTAACTGTAATCCTATAGATAAAAGTAAATATTTCATCATGGTTAAAAATTTCTTATATTTATTAAAGATTACTAAGGATGCATTAAATATTTAGTGAGCTCAAAATTTTAGAATCGTTAGATAATTTATAAGTATTTTTAAAAATATTTGAGAATTTAGTAAAATTTTCAAGTTATAAAATTGTTTCATACTAGCGTAACGGCTTGCAAATACAGAGTAAGATACCTCGGTCAATTTTTTATCATAAATACTTCCTTTGTTACTTATATAAATTTTACTGTGCACCAAAAGTTTTTATACTTGTCCATAATTTCTTTAATAACTAATTCATATTTTAGGTAATTTAGTTAAAGAGTTTCTCAATTTTTTTATAATTTTCTGATCAGTGAACAATATTTTGGCTCTTTGTGTTCCACTATTGTATTTATCCTTACATTTATACCCATATTTATATTCCTTAATTAATATAATTATAGAAGTATTTTATGTTTATTAATTGTATATAAGTTACGTGATAATTCCAAAGTATAAATGTTATTGAATCACTTCATTTATTTTATTTTTTAAGTTATAATGAGTAATTGAATAAATAGATGTTCACTAAATGCAAATCTTTTTAAATCACACTTATGAAAAATCTAACAGTATTTTGCCATGTGTGAGTCCCAAAGCTACTTCTAATAAACCATTTTGTTATTTAAGTACCCTCATTACTGCTGGAAACTTGATTTAATAGTAAGTCTAAATTATTATGATCAAAAAACCAGACAGCTTTTGGAATATTACAATTCATTTTTATCAGTTTTGTTATATATAATTATAAAGTTTTATATTTTTAATTTGATGCATGAACTCTTTCAACTGACCCATCAGTTCTTTAAATAACACTTAAAAAATGTTGGACAATTCTATAATAAGCTGACATAATCCTTTGTAAATAAAAGCATTTATTAATAGTTTTTACATTATATGATTGAATTTTTCTCTGTATTCAATTTGAATGTTTTGTGATAACTTCTAATAAAATAATCAAATGAATTGATGAAAAAAAATTTCAATTTGTTTTCAAAAATTTTTCATACTAACTAACAATTATAATATTTAAATTTTAAGCTATAGGTTTTGGTATAATTAGATCTCGTGTGCACAAAAATTACAATTGATGTATAAACAAATCTAACTTTATTAAAACAATGAAAACAAAAAATTATAATAAACAGACTCTCTATTAAATAATATATTATGGAAATTATCATAGCTGATCAAAAATGTAATGCCTTAAGAAAGAGTGATTATTTTTTGCTTCATGTTCTGGAATTCTTCAGCCTGAAAACCAGAACTTTTTATTTCAGTACTTTAAAAGATGTTCTACAATTAAACATAGCAAAAATATAATTAAATACAAATGTATTTTTACTTACAAAGAGTATTTATTATATCAGCTTATTTTTTTACAATCTTAATTTATGTATTAATTCAAATTGATTTTCTCATAAGCAATTTCTTAGAGACATAATGATTATCCTTTGGATGATGATTTGCTAGTAGTGATTTAAAAAAAAATGTTTACAATTTAAAAATTTAATATTTTTTAATTCTGTCAAAGTAATTTTCCTTATTAATTCCTCTTGCAAACCTTTTCTTTTCTTAGTTTTTTTTAAATTTTACGAATTGTACTTGTTCTTTATAATTTAATTTGAAACACATAGCTTTTTCAAATCAATACAAAGTAATTAGGGAAATTAAATAAACTTTTTGTCTTGTAATTTTTCATTTAACTGTTAAAATATTTATTGTGTTTTTATATGTGTACAAAAATATATTTTACATACTGTATTAATTTCAGGAACAATTCTTATTTTATAGATTAATCTTCAGTTTTATATAAAGTTATGTAAGTTAAAAATAAAAATGTACTATTTATTTTTAGATTATCAAAGTGCGTCACGTTTGAGTTCACCTATAGGTTTACATACCAGTATGATGCGTCTTGGCTCTTCATCTGTTGTAAATCGTAGCATGATTGCTGTAAATTATAAAAATGTTACTATACCTATTCCTGGAATATCAAGTGGTGGTGTGACTATAATGACTTCATTGTCAGGCCCTCAAAAAGGCATCAGGTAATTTTAAATCTGCCAACCTGAATATTTCAATTGTATATGTTTTATTATACTATAATACTTTTTTTCATTTTCAGTATTGGGATTTGTGCCAAAGTATTATAATCAAACTTTCATGTGTCTCTTCAAATCACAAAACTTACATTTTTTTTAATGTAGTGTGAAATTTGGCATATTTTTTGTTATATTCTGCAACTTCATCGATTACTTTTTTAATTTTATATTTCATTGAAAAATTACTTTAATGAAAAAATAATTAGTATTGTAGGTAAAATATTTTAAATGAAATATAATTAAAATACTTGATAAAATGTTTTTTCCTCCTTTAAATCTACAATTCAGATTTTTGGTTTTATAAAAATGTATGAAATTAAAGATGATATTTGTATATAATTAAACTTGTTAATAGTATGATTAACAAGTAATGGTCAAAAATAAAAAAAAAATTTTATTATTCATAAAATTTGCTTTTGTGTGTTTCTGATTAATCACATCATTTACAATATTTTAAGTCTAAATTTAAAAGCTATTTCTCATTATTGAACTTCCTTACCTTTGTTTCCTGAGGTGTATTTGTAGAAGAAATTGTTGAATGTACTATATAAGCATTTATTTAATACTACAAACATTTACTGTTACATAAGATTTTAAATATTTCTTATCTCAGACATTTTTTAATTAGAATTATTTTAAAGTTCTATAAAAAATGTACTGAATCTAATACTATCAAAATGTATGATGACTTTGTAATGCTAATAAGAAATTATCCCTTTCAAATTGGTAAATATTGATAAATTTCGTATTGAAAAATCCTTGAATACTCCTTGAAAAAATCTTCAATTCACTTTACAAATGTGGACAAGATATTTGTGTCTGGAAATCGATAACTTGAGTAAACTATCATGTTTGGACTTACTATTTCATACTGTTATATTTGAAAATTTTTATTTTTTGCAATTCTAAGAGCATGCTTAATAAAAAGAACTTTTAAAACTAAAAAGTGGACCTTCTAAATTTGATCAACATTTCTAATTTGTGCTAGCACAGTTTAGTTATTTTTAAGATTTCAAGTTTTACCACTGTTCCTCTTTTTTCCATAATTCACTTTACATAGAACAAAAATCAGTTTAAAATATTTTCAGTTTGGTATCTCCTATTTCATTTATAATGCAAGTAATATCTTCAGCCTGTCATAGAATTTTTATATTTCCTCTAGGCTCATCAAAAATTGCCTACTATACTTTCCATTCTCACTACTTTTTTATATTTAACTTCAAGTTACTCCTTTTAATTACTTGCAGAGTTCTGAACAACATTCCTTCAAAATTAGGGCTTACAACCCTACATTCAATTTTTTGTAATTGACTATTACCAAAATGTGTCTGTTTATGTAATCTTATTTCTCAGTTTTAAGTACTCTAGCATGTACCCGAATGCTGTAAAACTGCTGTTACATTTATAGTTTTATATTCAATAAATGTGTGTAATGTGTAAACAAAATTTTCTGAAAATGAGCTTTGCATCACAAACAGGTTTTTTTTTGGGGGGGGGGACCATTGTACTTAGTTAAAAAGAATATATTATTATAAATAGTAATATTTAATATTGATTATCTACACATTGCTGATTGAACAAAGATTATACTGAAAAAATTACACTGAAATAATTTCCTTTATCATTTCTAGAAGAATTCAAAATTGTCTGCTTAGATGAACTTCTTTTTGGAGTGTGTGTGTTTAAAATTCCACTTTAAAAGGAATTTGAAAACTTTAATGTTCTACATTGTTCATTTTGTAGCATTTTTATAAAGAAATCTGGAAATTCATTTCTATGAGGAAACCAAAAATATTTTACTTTCTAATAATGAAATATTTTTGTTTTTTTATTTATATAAAATATCCAAAATGTTATATTATATCTGAGAATGTAAGGAGGTTTTTTTTTTTTTTTTTAAGCTTCTAGTAAATCTAGTTCTATAACCATTGTGCTTTGTAGAAAATATAAAATTCAGTTTTTAAATCTGTGTTCATCCACTGGGTTCCATGAAGATCTGTAGAATGTGAACTTGCTGTTTTTCTTATAGCAATATAAACGCTATGATATTTTTTTTTTATGAAACAATAGAAACTATAAAATAAATTCCTTACTTTCTATTACATAACTAATCAAGTTACATAATTTTGTGAATGCAAATTGTGGTAAACATTTTTAATAACACATGTAATTATATTTTTCTTTTATTTCTGGTGCAAATGTTTCATTAAACTAAATAATTTACATGCTAAAAGATAAACAAAGACATGTTACAATAAATTTATCTAATTATAGCGTTTTTAATATCAGTTATAAAATTTATGCACTTGTATAAATTAATTAAATACAAAATAATTTATACAATACAAAACATTATATTTAAATACAAAAATTTATTCCCAGTAATAATTATTAAATCTAAATCTCATCAAAAGATTGGCGATTTGAATATTTGTAGATTTATATTTGTGTTTGTGAACATTACAAGGATTTCTAAATTGAAATTAAATTTAGAGAATCTGCAAAATGTGTTACATCTAGATTTCATTTCAGTGATAGTATGCCAACATTGCAAGAAGAAGGGCCAGTTACTGTATCTATTGGGAATGTTCCACCAGTTAATGTGCATGAATCATGTGGTCTGCGATCCAGCCAGTCAACTTGTACTACTACATCTGTTAGTCCTTCATCTAGTATTCCAGTGTCTTCGACTATTGCCAGTCATATTATTGCATCTCCTATCGCAAGTTCAACTTACTCTTCTAATAATCATACCATGCAAAATGCTAAGTTGAGAAACTCTCCTGGAATAACTGTCATCACTCATTCTGGCTCTCAATCATCTTCAAATCCACAGGTATTTAATGGGAATATTTTTTAAAACTTCTATGTCATAGTTAATGGCTTTATTTTTAAAAAATATTTTTAGTTTTACTCTTGCAGTTTTTCTATTAAGAATATTTTAATAATTTCCCATATTTTCCATTAAAGGACAATTTAAACTATTTTAATCATTGAATAGAATGCTATTACATAATTTTTAAGCAGTATTTTCTTATAAATTTTTAGAAAATTCCATGTGTTCATAATTTTAAAATGAGAATTCTACTTTTTCAGTATGTAATAATATGATTTTAAAAAAGAAAGAATATGATTATTATAATAAATATTCATTTTTATGCACACTTACAATTTTATGCAATTATGGCTGGTAGTACAATGATAAATTTAATCCCCGATTTCAAATTAAATTTTAAAAAGTCTTTATTTTGCAAAGTTACCTTTATTAATCATTTGTGTTTATTTTTATCATGTAATTTTCTTCAATTTTTTATTGTATTATTGTGATGCATTAATCAATATTTTTATTGGACATTCGTAAATCCTCTGAACCTGAGTATAACTAACTGCACTGTCTGTGATGAAATTCCAAGTTTCTTCTGTAATTCATGTGGAATTTGTCCTGTCTAATCTTACTCCATTCAGTAAATATTGACCCCTGAGTTTGTAAAAAGGAATGTCTACTGTATTAACAGATTTATTACCTATATTGTTCTCATTTCCTTCATTTGAATCATTCCTCTTTTTTAGACAACATATATATAAATCTTGATCTGTAATCATCTCTGTTGATTGTTAATATATTTTATTTAATAATTTCTTTAACTGCTTTTTAACTTGTGGTTATATTTTATAAGGAATTCCAATTATATCTAAGATTGAAATTTTACTCATATTGAAAGAGTTTCTTTGAAGTTTTATATCATTATCTTTTCCAATCTGAACTAAGCCTAGTTGAATGGTTAGTTCTGACCTTTTGTCCAATAATTCATAGGCTCAATTCCTACATTAATAACATGCTGAAAATGACATTATATAATATAGTGACATAATTTGATTAAACCTTAAGTGAAAATATTAGCACTGTGTTTAGTAATTCCTAGTTTCAATTTTTCTTTTTTGATTTTCAATGAAAGCTGTTCCTTAAAAATTTGAGTTTTTTTCATTAAAATGATGAAGCACTTTCTCAAAATTTTGTTTTTAATTAACTTGTTAAAATAGCATTATTTTAAGAAATTTCCATTTGTACTCTTGACAACTAAATAACAAATACTGAAACTCTTGAGTCTTAAAAAACTAATATATTGCATACTGCTTCAAAATCAGAAGTGTTTTTATCTGAAACTTTGATTTTCCATAGACTGGATGTACTTTTCAGGATAGTGACTACATTAATTTCAAGTGCTTAGCATCAAATTTAAACTTTTTTGTGGTTCGCTAGTTAATGTTATTATTATGCTAGCTCAAAACAATTTTAAACAATTTATTGCCCAGTTTATTTATTCTGTTTTTTAAATCCAAAAAATGTCTAAGAAATCAGAGCTGTAAACTCTTTAAATTTTTCAATTAATTAAATTTAATTTCTGATATACTTGAAATCTTACTGTAAAATTCATATTAAAATGTTCAAACATTGATTTAAATTATGTTTTATGGATTATACTGAACTTTTATTTGCTTCTTATGAAAATTTATGATAAAATTTATGATAAATTGTGCTAAGCTCTTTATTTATATTAAATATTCGTTAGTAATTTGTTTAAAAAAAAAACAGCCATATTATATACACTATATATTTACATTATAGTTTATTATGAATATTTTTTTATAAAAAAAGCTGAAACATTCCTTTAAATTCTTACAAATATTAATTGTTGATCGTGCTGTTACAAATATTAGCTGTTGATTGTATTATATTTGATTTCCAGTTCTTATTTACATTTTCTAATTGACTCTTACTAATTTTCTATTCATATACTTTTCTCTTTAATCAATTATAAACAAAATGTTTAATCTCATTTTTAAATTAATCTATTATTATAACATCTTACACACAAAAAATAATAAATTCAATGCATTTTTCTTTTGAAAATTTTTAAATGTATGGTTAGCATAAATGATTCATTCATTTTAAAAAGTCTATATTTTCTAATATATTTCTAGGATTTATTTTTGTCACATAGTGTGACAAAAATACTAGGCATCCAGTCACTATTGCTTATTCCATTAAGTTTAAGTCTATATTATCTTATATAATTTTGAATATTTTTTAAACTTTTACTAATTTTTTCAAATGTTATATGTTTGTTTCAAATTAAAAGTATGTATTCATTTTAAATATAAAAACTCCATTTTAAAAACACTGAAAAAAATCTCTTTAAGATATTTTATGCAAGTAGCTTTCTTTTGTATTTATTGATGAATAAATTTAAGTAATAAATTGTGTGTTCCCGTTTTATTCCATACATAACACTTTGACTCTTTACCTTCATTTACTTATTTGTTGACATAATTATCTAAAAATAATCCCAGTAATACATGTTTAAATTTTGTTTATCAATTTTTTTAATTGTTTACTAAGTTACGCTATTAATTGCATAGTTTAAAAAAAAAACGGATTGGCTAATATGAAATTGTAGTTTATCTTGACAAAAATTTAAAAAAACAAAAGTATGTAAAAATTGCTATTCAAATATTAAATTATGCATTTAATTTTTAATTTACATCTGTTTCTATTTATAAATATGTATATGTATTACTGGTATTTATTGATACTTAAAATTTCAAAATATTTTTCTAACATTATTAATGGAAATCGACTTCTATTCTAAAACAATAAATTAAATATGATGTGTTTAACTGTATTATAAAATATAAAACTCGTATTTATAGAAGCATGTGGTGTTCCCTTTGTTTAATGGAGAAAAGTATCGCTTATGCTTGAGCATCTGTCCTGAATGAGACAGTATTACTCGTAATGAATCCAGTTTATTGATATGAAGTACTGAAGTTATTTATGATGATACACATATATTATTTTAACATTTCATTAATTTTCATTTAATTATTTTGAAATATATGAATATTTTTTCAGTTAATTATTTAATGCCATAAAATTGACGTTTACCAGTTTTACATCTATGTGCCATGAAGTTTGCTTGAATGTTTTATGCTTTTACTTGTATTTTGACAACTTTTTCATCTGTAGCAATTTCTAATGGTTTGGAATCAACTTTAGATTGTGGATCTGGTCAAAATAGCCTTAGTGGGCAAAATTATCATATAATGAAAAACAAATTTATCTGTATAACTTTGTTTTTGATAATAAGATGTTATTTAATTAAAGAAATGAAATAAGTATTAGTAATAGTTACATATATCTTACAACTTCTTTTTCTTTCTTTATATTTTTATTTTTGCATTGATTTATGATATTTTATAATAATTGCATCATTCTTTATTTAGAGAATATCTGTATTTGAACCATATCCTATGCGAGATGCTGTACAACATTTTTGTGAAAAGCACTTGGATAAAATCAAAGCTTATATGGTTAAAGTATTTGTCAAAATACCACTTCCTGTGAGATGTACTATTGAAGGTATTAGTCTTTTTCAAATATTTGTAAAAGATATTTGTGTATTACCAACTCTATCTTTCTGAGTTAACTTCAGTTAAATTAGAAATTACTTTAGATTGAATTATTCCTTACTATATTATAAAGTGAATTATCTAACATTTGTGCGTGAAACTAATGGTTTTAGGCCATTTAGTAAAAGGTTTTTCCTGGAGAAAATGTTTAGTGCCTTATTAAATTATGAAGTTTAACTTGTAAATATAAATATTTAGATCTTTAAAAAATAGTAATTATAAATATTTGCCAAATAATTTAATAACTCAAATGATGATTTCAAAAGTATTACTATCTGCTTTCATGCTTACCACTTTTTATTTCATTTTAGTTATTTGATATTTGCTTAAAAAATGTTAATTATGTAATTTATGTAATACAGTTGTACAAATTAACTAAATTTAAATACTTTCTTTAATTAATTAAATAATAGAGTTTTTGATTTTAATGTAGAAGCTTTATTGAAAATATAGGTTTTGTGAATATAAATCTATCTTATGTTTTTGCTATTAGAAATATGGTTTTATGACATTCTAGAATATAATTTTTTGTCACCTATGAATATACAGTATGTCCACTAAAATCTCTTGCCACCCCCTTAACTTTAGAATAGCTGTTGCTATATTCATAAAAGTGATGTCTAGGTTTAGTAAAGTAGCCATGCACTACTGAATGAAACCGCCTACCGCGCCACATGGTCGAAAATTGTGGAGTTAGCATTCGTGTCTAAAACAGATTGAGGTAGGTGAAAAAAGTGATTTACGAAGTTGTAGAGCATCCCCAATTTAGTACGAAAAGATACCTTGTAGGCATTTATGTGAAGAATACAATAGTTAAAACGCACATTTGTTGTTTCATGCTGTGACGTGGCACATCTTATGTGTACATATTTGAGAAAAACAAAAAATCAAAAAATCGTTTTCATGATTACATTTTTCACTTTTAAATCGAAATGGGAAAAACGGGAGTATTAAAAATATTTCCAACAATTTGTTTGCAATATGCAAATATGTAAGAAACCTCACACATGTTCACCTGAGACAGCTATAAAAGGGACATTTTCTTGGGGCTGTAGTATGTTTATGCTCATGGTCATGGCTGAGTACATGGTGAGTCAGGTGGTTTTACTGTACGGTGAATGTCGACGCAAGGCACAATCAGCAGCAAGGTTGTACTCCCAACGTATCCCTGCAAGCCCACATTATACTCATCAAACCATTCTAATTGTTGTAAAACGTTTAAGGGAGACAGGTTTCGTTAGTAGTGGACCTGGATGATCTGGCACCAGCTAAAATAGGATGGAAAGTTTAACCAGGTGAGGTATTAGCATATGCCCTCGCATATCCGAAATGCAGCGTAAGAGAGACATCAGTCAACACTGGTCTCTCCAAAAGTCAGGTTATGAAAATCCTAAGCGAATCAGGTGCTCATCCATACTGACCAACACTTGAAAAGGTTTTAGTGAACAGGAATGTTTTACAATTTCGTAAATCACTTTTTTCACCTACCTCAATCTGTTTTAGACACGAATGCTAACTCCACAATTTTCGACCAGGTGGCGCGGTAGGCGGTTTCATTCAGTAGCGCATGGCTACTTTACTATACCTAGACACCACTTTTATAAAAGTAGCAGCTGTTCGGAAGTTAAGAGGGTTGCAAGGGACTTTAGTGGACATACTGTATATTGTATTAAAGATAAAATGTAGAAATTTCCTAAATTTATCTTCTGTTATAGTTCATGCAATGTGTAATGTATTAGTTTTAAATGTTTTTTAAATCTATTTTGCAGAGCGGAAAGCCAGAAAGCATGCAAAAATTTATTTTGCTTGCCAAGGTAAAGGAGAACATTGCTTATATAATAAGACTTTTTTTATTATGAAAACACGGAATCCTCGAGTATGGATTCACCTTATGTTTTTGGCATTACAGGTATGAGTTTTAAACTTTTATTTATTTTAGAACTCTAGAGTGCTTATACATAATTTATATGAGCTTATTATTTTTAAGGCTAGATCATCTATGGCCCTTAGTACGAGAGAGGCTTCTGTGAGTAGTTTGAAAAATTGTTGGGATACATTAAAAGCTGACAATAAAAGCTTTCTAACTCTTGTGACTTCTGCTTTTCCATCTGCAAAAGTAAGTAATATAATAAGCCAAAAATTTATCTTGTTTTACTATGTATATTTGTTGTATATGTTTAGTTCTGAAATAATGAAATAACAATATATTGACATGTATTTACAAAGCAGTTTTGTTTGCATATTTAAAATTTAGCTTTATTACTTTCACCTTAATTTATATGTTTTCAACTTTTAATCTCATAACAATATCTTAATTACATTAAATTTTAATTGGTTTTAGGATCAAGATTCTCTTATTAATGAATTGAGAACTGCCAGATTCTTCGATGTTTTCGAATATAATGGCCCTCTTAACATTTGGGGATGTTTCCTTTGCAACCATCCAGATAGAGCCAGAGGCTTTCTCCAAGATACACAACCGGTGATAGAAGTAAGTTTTTCATGTACATTTTTTAAATCATAGCTTAATCAGTTATTAAAAAAAAAGTTTTTATTTTTTGCAGGGTCAATTAAAAGAAAAAAAAGGGAAGTGGAAAATATTCCGCAGGTGGAGAACACGATACTTTACATTGTCTGCTGGCCATTTGTCTTACCGAGGCGCTGTAAGAATATTTCATTTCTTTATAAATTATAGGAAATTAAAATGTGCACTTTTTAATATTAAAATCATGTAAAAAATTAATTTTGTTTTTGTATATGCATATTTTATGGAGACTTCAATGCTTAAAAACATTACTTGTTCATTTTGTAGCTTATATATCACTATAAATAATTTTGAGTGTTTTGGTATTTTTGATTTTTGTTTCATTATTGTTTATGCATACAATGTCAATTTTTCATCAGAATGTTATTTCTTGACATGCTTTTATGTATGTAAAATACTTTAAGGATAACTTTTAATGGAGCTTTTATTAAATTTACCTTTTTATAAAAAGTGTTGCTATCGATATTTCAAATAGTTAATATTTAAATCGAATTAGCCCTTGTGTGCAAAAATCATCTTAAAGTTATTAAACTAAAGCAGTCTATTAATACAAATTATTTACTGTGTGTGTATATGTGAAATTACATTAACCAATATATGTATGTATTGGTTATCAAATTTAACAAATGTGCATATACATTAAAGTTAGAATTAAATATTGATTAAAAACAATGTAAATTCTTTTAAGTGTTTATGTAATATATATATTATATATAGTTATATATATACACCACTTACATATTAATACTTAATCATTTTTATTATCTTAATGGAGCTCGGAACTTAGCATTGAACATTCTTTGAAGCAACATGAAAAAGTTTGGACACTCTTTCTATTGTAAATATTAATTATAAAATGGTTCTCTCTGCCTAAGTTGTTAATTATCAACAAAATATTCTTGTTCTTATAAAACTTATTAAGTATGATACGTAGAATTTGCAGCTGTCAAATCCAAAGTTTTTTTTCCTTGGATGTTTATTGTTTTATAATTTTGTTTATTTTAATATATTTACTGTTGAAAACAATTTTTTTTCAGGTAAATATTTCTCATATGACATTAAGTGTAATATATTTTTGTTAAGAAGCTTTCTATTTTGTATTCAAATAATGTTGCTTTTCTGTACAAACCTTTATAATCATAAAACGTTTTCCTATTTGGTTTTTAATTTTCCATTTTATTTTGCTTAGAAAATATTTCAATCACATAAAAAATATTTGGAAATTTTTGATTTTATTTGCAAATGTTTTCTTGATGCTTGAAAAGCCCAATTCATAAGTGTATAGTTCTTAATATTGACATAAAATTATTAAAAAAAAGAAATATTTTAATATTAAATGTTCTCTTTCCTTTCTAGCAAGATGAAAAAGAAGTGCAACCTATAGATATAAGTCAAATTCGCAGTGTTCGAGCCATAAGCAGTAGAGGTCGTAATATCCCGAAAGCTTTTGAGATATTTACCAATGAGAAAACATTTGTTTTAAAAGCAAAAGATAGTAAAAATACAGAACAATGGGTACAGTGTCTTTCTATTGCTATGGCTCATTCTCATTCAAAAGATGTAAATCATTGAAAAGTTTAAATATATTTTAAAAATATATATAATTCATTTGCAGAGATATGTATATATATTATATTTATATGCAAAGCTTTATAAATTTAAAAACATAAAAACCAAGTTTTTAACCATCTATATTACATATTGAATATTGTTGTAATTCTTCAATTGTTTTAAAATTGTTTTCCATATTACCACATTCCTGTTCTAAACGTATATATAAGTTTTTATTCCTTGGTCGTGAAGTATTCATATACAATATGTTTACCTAGATTTATATGTTGATCTACAATGTAATAATGCCATCTCATTTCTTATGTAATCTTAATAGTTTTAATTATAAACTATTAATAAAAATCTTATTTACAATTTTCTTTAATCAAAATATAGATAGATTTTTTAATTTTATTTCAAAATATATCAAGAAAGACTAAATTTAAATATCTTATGTTTATTTGCATTGATACAATAATTCTTATTACCCCATTAAATACTTTTCTTTTCTACATGATTTCCTATGTTTTGTCATTGCAATTTTCATTTTAAATTTTTTATTAAAAAAATTGGGAGAAATTGTTATGAAATAAAAGTGATAGTGATAGTAAATCTGAATTTGAAATTAGTTTGTTTTGTATTTTTCCTTTTAGCTTAATATATAAATAATTTTACCATTTTCATGTTTTTTCAAATTAAGTCTCTGAAATTTCTCTCACATATTCTCACTTGCTTGCAGACTTTGCCATTTCATTTTCACAAATTTAACTCGACTTTGTTAATGTGTATCATTCTTTAATTAAGTTTATCACATAAGTATATTTATTATAAGAAACTCAAATGAAATTATATATAATGTGATTTTGCAGTGCTATTTATCATACTGTGATTTATAAACATATTTATTTCCTACCATCATCCAAGCATTGAAATTTTTCTACTTGTGTTTGGAAGAACAAATTAACTGTGTAATAGCTCTTTTATTTATTATACATAAAAAGTTTATATGTATATTTTATCTTGAAGAACTAAATTATTGTCTGAGGGAGCTGTTAATCAAATTTTGTCTTCTATTAAAGGTACAAATTTCCTTTATTTTTGAGAAATTCCAAAATCAAAACTGTTGTGGGGTTGTGAAAATGATATAATTATAATCATATCTTTACTAATAGAAAAAATATTGAAGTAAAGAAGTTTGGGTTTAGTCTCTTGAAGTTAAAATTTTTATTGGCAATACTGAAAAGTGCATTATACTTTAGTCATTTTTAGTTAAAGATTAAAATTGTATATTTTACAAATGGAAATTGTTAATATTTGTATTGCACTGACTGTTAATGACATTACTAGCATGCATGAAGGAAAATAAAAAATCCTCATATATGCCGTAAAATAATATAAAAGAAAAGACATAATTGTCTATATGCTGCAAAGGTTTTTTTTTTTTTTTTTTTTTTTTTTTTTTTTACCTCCTGAAGTACAATCTTTTTTTCTTGACTTTTCTTTTTATAAGAGCAAAATGTTATTTAATGAAAAACAGGTTACTTAATCCATAAATTTCATTTAAAAAAAATTGACCACTGTGCATAAATATATGTAAAGTAAAAAAATTTCCTTCCCTAAGGAAATGCTTACTTAGTTTTTATAAACTAGAAATAGTTTTAAAAACTAGAAAGTTTTAAAAAATTTCATAATTTTATTTTAAAAAATTCCATGATTGTATTGTGTTAATTTATAATTTGATTCTGAAACAAAAGTTTGTAATACTTAAAATCAAACTTTTCCTGAAAATAATTATACTGTTAATTTAAGTTTAATGAAAGGAACATAATTCACATTACTGAAAGTATTCTAAATTGTTTATTATTTTTATTATATAATTGTGAAAAGACAGCATAAAGTATATAAAAATAAATTTCATGGCATAATTGAACAGAATTTGCTGATAATAAAAAATGTAGTTATTTTTCGATTAATAGTCATAGTTATGTTATAATGAAAATAATTTAAATGAGATATTAATTTTTTAATAATCAATGAGTATGTCTTTGTTGGTTATATTTACCAAACATTTTTAGTTACTGATTTCATATTATCAAGATTTATTGTAAAAGTTCTGAAGTAACATTTTATACTTTCAAAATCTTTTTCCTTCTCTCAATTAAATCAGAAGTTGTGTTAAATAAATGAATATTAAAGTTAATTATTAATAGTGTCATACACACACACATCTAGTCATTGACTTCTTTTGCGAAAAAGGTCTAGGAACAAGTTCTCACATTCTGACCAATACAGCCTTACTGGTACTTTTTTTGTAGACAAAATATTTTCAACTTTTTTTATTTTAATATCCAAGTCTAATAACTAATGCAGAAAATAGCATGTTGCTTTTAAATAAATAATATTCTTTTGATGATCATAAATAAATCATAACTTAATAGCATAAGTTTTCTAGATTTAAAATGGATTATAATTAAACTTGCTTGCACCTCAAATTAATTGCTTCAAAAATTATAATATTTGATGCAGCCACTACAGTTTCTCAAAATTTACATTAATGTTTCTCTCTAATTCTATACTTCAGTATTTTATCGTATCATTAATGTACCTCTTTGGGTTGCACACAAAACTGTCTTCTCTCTAAATTCTTTTTATTTGAAACTCACATTCATTTTTTCACAACACAAACCAGTCAATTACTGCTTATTTTTGTTCTAATTAAAAAATCATTTGTAAACTTTATATGTGTATATATGTATATATTTTGTTGTTTATATTTTTATTCTCTTGAAAAATTTGTAGAAATTTCTACAAATATTTACTAGTCCAAATTTTTACTGCCAACCATTTTCTTGTCAATTTATTCAGTATCTTTACTGGCAAGCTCACTAAAGTTTTTCTTACTACTTATCTTTGATTATTTTTCTTACTTATGTGCGATTCTAACTTGACTGAAACCTTTCCCTGAGATATATATATATGTTATCACAGTTAAAAATTGAATTTTTTTGGAGTGTATTTTTTATGTTATGTGCTTTTACGAATCAACCAATTCTTAAATGCAGTTTTTTTTTTATCAACAAAATTGAAAATCAGATATCCATGTATGACTTTGCTCTACATAAATTTAAAAAAAGGCACACTTTAATGTTTAACTTTTCATCTGATTTAGTTGAACTGGTAATTATGTAATCAATTCTCTGATAATCAGATTCAGTCTTAACTTTGGATATAGATACTTTTTAAAGTTCAAAAAACTTCTATAAACTATAATCTAATTATTTGGCTCCATTAAGCAAAAAGTGACCAGAGAAGTCAAAGAAGAATTCTGTAGGAAAATATAAATCTTTTGGAGAATGAAGTGAATCTCCATTTAGGTATTCCATTGAATGATATGCTTTCCTAATTATTATTGAATTAATCTATAATATCTAAGTGAATCATTCTGTGTATTCTGTAAGCAAATTTACTCAATTTTAAAGATAATAAAAGTTGAGCCTTAAAAACATTAAGAAATTAATCTATTTGACTCTTTTAAATACACATTCTTCAAATTTAAACCAGTGGATTTTTGTCCTGTTAAGTAAATAATATTTTAAACTGGCTGAATTAAGATAATTCCTATCTAAGTGTTTTAATAGTACTAGCAGTTAGCTAATTTGTATAAATTTAGTCGAATATTAGTTGCATAAATCATATATATTATTTAAAAACTTGGTTATGTTAAACAAAATTTAATTTAGTTACTTGAATAAGCATTCATTAATAAGCAAACTAATTGTTAAAAATGTGAATGATATGGCAGTGTTCATAAGCTTTGCTGCACATTTGTGTTTGGGTATTGAAATATAATGATTTCTCTAAATGCATATGGTTTTTCGATAGTCATTCTATTAGTTGACTATTCTATCAAGTTATAAATATTTTATAATGTGATATAAAAGTGTAAAATTAGAATAATTTACGAAATTTTAAAACTTTTTATCCATAACATTTTGAAAATTTTTTTTTTTTTTTTTTTTTTTTTTTTAATTTTCTACAAAACTGATTAAAAAATATCAGTTACAAATTACAAAACAGAAACAATCTTCTTAAAAAAATTTTATGTACTTATTTTCACTTAAATGCGAAATATAATTTATTCTTGTGTCAAAATCGTATTTTATTTTTTTAATTTAAATTTTTATGTTAAAATACATAAATTTCAAAAAATTGAAATACATACAATAAAATGCTACAATAATTATTCATGTGTAATGCTATTATGTATATTTTCGAGATATTTTTGAAAAATTGATATGCATACAGGTATTTGTTTATTTCAATATAATGGTTTTAATTATTCCCATAATTTTTTGTGAAATCATTTTAATCGATTAATAAGACTACTTTCTCAGATTTGTTTCTTTTCACTCATTAATATAACAATTTGTGGGTTTATTGCTCCTTTTGTTTGTGTAGACATAAATGATTGCCGTGGTTTGCAAACAGCTTAATACATTGTTCTTTGAAAAAGTGGCTTTTCTATACATAGCACAAATCAAACTCAAATATTGAGATATTCACTGATATGCATTTGTCTTGACCAATATCTCTTTCAGTTAAATACCTGAATTATTAATATTTCTATAGGTATGGGAATTAATTCTATAAGTTCCGAAAATTTTAATAACATTAAAAGAAATTTCAAATTAAATCTTAATTTGTAATTTCTTTTAATGTTATTAAAATTTTCGGTTTTGAATTCTATTTTACTTAAAGGTTTATTTTTTATAATTTTTTAAATTTAAATATTAATTTTTAATTTAAAGAATTTCTTTGGCCAAAGTGGTATAAAATATTTTCTTTGACCTTAATTTGAATAATTTATTTCTTTGACCAAGTGAGAAGTTTTATATTAATGAAATGCAACAATGCTTTTGCAATAACGTATAGTAAATCTTACTTTATGTAATCAAAATTATCATAAGCAATATTCATTAGCATTAACAGTAGAGATTAAAAAGTTAAATATAGAAAATAGTGTGAAATAAATATATAATTAATTTTGTCGTAATTTAGAGACTGGTAATTTTTAATATGCCATTCTTTAAATTATCAATTAGCTTTTAAAAATTTATCAACAACTGTTTAAAAATTTCTAAGCAATTTAGTTTCATAAAATCAATGTCTCTTACTCTTTCCTTCACCACAAATTTAAAAGATGTTTACAGATGTTCTGTGCTAAAAATTATGTATTTAAACACTGGAAGAATTGATTTTTCTCCTTTTGAAAAAACTTTATTAAAAATTTGTTACATTGCATGATATGTAAAGAAATGTACTGAAATTTTATAGTTATTCAAAGTTTTTCAGAAATAATTTTGCTTGTTTGTTTTATTAAAAGCTAGAATTGTAAAATTATTATTATAATGCACCTTGGCAAGAAAAATTGCAATTTTTTAAAAAACTATTTTCCCCTCTAAAATTTTTGAACTAATAATGAAATGTTGCTGCTCTGAAGTTTGTTGAAACTGATAAGTACTTAATATTTTACATGCAGGGGTTTTCTTAAAAAAGAAAGAATTTTTTTTTCATAAGGTTATTTTTAGAAATGTCACTAATGCATGTAAAAAGCCAATTTCGATATTACTCATTTTTTATGTGCATTGTATTTTGAAAAATCATTTGTTGTTATAATAAACGATTTCAGCTGATATTTTTTAAAAATTTTTAGAAACTTTTTAAATTTGCTAACAGCTTTGATTGTTTTAAACTTCCTATTTTCATATCACTATTGTAAATTCTTCATTATATTTCTGTGTATATTGTATAATTTAACTATTGTGATATATATAAATAATGCTCATATATTATATATTTTATATATTCTAAATGAGTCAGCAGATTTTCTTGTGACTGTTAAAAATGATATTTTACTTTGTATACAAAAAGAAATTGAATATGAAAAATAAGTGTTATTTTTGTAGCTATGAAGTGATAAAGACAAATGTTATTGTGGCACTATTTATTAAAATGTTCAAAATACTTTGAATAATTGGAGTTGATTTCTTTCTCTCTTGTTTTAGTCTATATTTTAAAATTTAATAAAATTATTATTTAAGTGACTGAAAGAATAGGCAAAGAATGACACAAAAACTATTTAAATATGATGTCTATAATAAAGTACAGATATCTTAATTATCAGAATATTTGTATGATAGTTTTATTATTTGCTTTTCAAAAGCACTTATAAATGATAGTAAATGTTCCACAAATAAAAAAATTTTGACCACCTATGAATATGTTATTGATAATTTCCTATGTGCTGAACTCTAATTACAAAGAAAAATTTAGAAAGAAATATTCTTATTTTCACTGGATTTAATAAAATTTTATATCATTGTTTTGAAACTTAAATTATAATATTTTCAAGACACTTCAAAATCAGTGATTTCATTTTTTTAATGTGTCAAATTAATGAAATATTTTAAAAATTAAATCACTTATAGCACAGATAAAAAATATTCTACAAAATACAGGATTGGAACTAGTTATCTTGAACTGAAATATATTATGTATTAAATCACTACCAAAGAATATATCAGTAAGACTTAAGAACTAGCGATTTTTTAATTCTTGCTAATTTAACCTTTTACCCTTGCGAATTGCAATGCAATAAATGATGGGAGGATGATGTTACATGTGTAATTTTAGTGCACAGTAATTGTTCATAGCGCTCAGTTAGTCAATAATAATTCAGTAGGAATAATGTTGTTTTCTAAAGCTAATTATTTTCCTGAGTTTAAGAGAAAGAAGCAAAATTGAGCAAATGAAGGTGTTGAAGTTTGTTCATAGCACTCAGTAAGTCGCAAATTAAGTAGTGCAGGGTAAAAGTATTATACTGGATGTTACGGAGACAACCTATGATTTAATGAATACATAAGAAAAGTGTACTATACCATTGCATTCAAAAGATCCTGATAGATGAGAAGTAAACTCTGTATACTGTAATCCTTTCATCTTATTTTTTTTTTATTTTGCTAATATTAAAATTAAGCTGTTAGTGTGGTACTTCTATTTCCATTATTTACACTTTATTGACTTTTAAAATTTTTGTAATGTAAAGCAATTTTTAAATATCAGTGTTAACTATGTGTATATAATACTTCAAATGTTTCCTAAAATGACTTTCAGAGAAATTGTAACTAGCTGTCATCTAAATGATTTACACTCTGACCTTCGATTTCAAAATAGAATTCTATTTCCTCCTTAAGCTTAAATGTTTGGAATATTCTAAGCTATATGTCCCAATCTAATTAAACTTTAACCGAAAAAAATGCCTGTTGATCAAGAAACTAATTTAGAGAAACTACATTTTTGCTTCAGAGCAATAATTGAATATCTTTCGAACTGAAAAATTGTATATCTTTGCGATTTTATTTTGCATGAAGTTTCAGGTTTTGCAGACATCTAAAGTAATTTTGTTTAAGTCCTGCACATTTGAACTTAAAAGTAGTAAACTACAAATCCTGATATTTTTTTCAATTTAATTTTTGTGTTTTACTTTGATTTTAAACACAGTATCTTCATTATTCAGCACATTTCTAAAATTGAGTGTTATGATGTAAAAAAATGCATTGATAATCCAATTTATATTTACTCAAGAAAAATTGAAAAGATCTATGTTATATTTTTGATAAAAAGTGATGCATAGAGATTAGTCTTAGTTTATCACTGTATTTTTCCTTCATATATTAATATTTCTTTATCTTTCCATCTAGTAAATGATCTCTGCTGCTATTTACTATAATGTGCAATTTTATTAATGTTCAGCTTGCATGGGTGTCCTGAATTCATTTGTTTAATATTTTTTTTATTTATTTATTTTTTTTTCGTATTCTCCTCTCTTAATAAGAATATCAATCACTGATCAAAAAGAACGTCCTTGGAAAACGATACAATTCTATACGAGGATATTTAAAAAATGAAATGGTGCTATATCTCCACTCTTATTTGAATAAGAGGTTATCAATACAGATATTTATACCATTATGTCAAATGCAACATTGTAAACTATAGGATTTCTTGTTTTCTACTGTGCTTTTAAATATTGATTTGCTTATCTTTAAGGTGTACACAGAACTGTGATTTGTCTGAAAAGACGTGGTACCATAATGCCCTACTGAAGCTGCTGCTGTGAATAGCAGTTTTTTATATCCTTGCTTACTTTGACTGTTTGCCTAACCAGACATATTGCTAGTTGTGTATACTGAATTCTGCGTACCGATCGTCGCTTAGATATATTGTATTCCATGATTTAACTAGATTGGTTTTCAATATTAAGGAAAATTGCACACTTTGTCTAGTACCATGAAAACAATTGAATGAAATATGGAACTACTATTTTGAAACAAAAATACGCAAGTCTTGTGTAGGGAATATGTAAGTATATATATATATATCTTCAAATTTCCCACTAATTTTCTTTGTAACTAGATATTTGTAAATAAATTAAAATAATAATACAAACGCATTTTTTTTGTGTGTATTATACATATTAAAAGTTACTGATAAAGTTCCATACGATATATTTTACAATGCGGCCCTTATAGGGCACTTGCAGATGGACAGCCGTCTGATATAGATAATACAAGTGATCGAACTAAAAAAAAGGGGACTTAAAATAATAATGTCGATCGAACTGTGTTACAATTATTCTTCAAAAAGTTGTAAAAAGAACTATAAAAAATTGAATACTTACGAAATTTCACTAATGAGTTCCCATATGAGAAAATGAGCTACTGCTGAGTTCTCTAGATAACTACTGAAGTGATTCCAAAAATCTTTTCAAATAATTTTGGCAATGGTTAAAAAATTAAATTGGTAAGTCAGAAAAAAAAATTTCTGAAATTTAAATAATAAGAAAAATGCTGTATGTTTTTCTGTACTACTTTAATACTTTTTATTACTTGTTACAAAAAGGTTGCATGCTGTTATGGCATTTAAAATTACAAAATAGACTTAATGATTTGCACAAACACATCTTTGTAAACATTTCTTTGAACAGATGCTTTCTGAGTCTTGTTCCTACTAAAGAAAACTTGTTTACTACTTTTCTATGTACACTTATTTCTTCTGTACCAACTTCTGTGGTGCTTAAAATTTTTTTGCTGAAGGTAAATTCATTTGTATAAGGATATTGATAAACTAAGTTCAGAGTATCAAGAACAGCAAACTCAGCATCTTTAATATCTGTAATAACGGAATTATTGATTTTGAATTCATTTTCGATATAAAAAAATAGGTACTTTTATTTTAATATTTTGTTTTAGAGTAGATTTGAGAAAGTTTTTAGTAAACACACATTCTTTGTTTTCTTTGCTTGCTTCTTAAGTTCTTCCTTAGCTTTCTTAATGCTCTGACACAACGAATGAGATTATAAACAAGTTATTCAATGTGAGAGTGTTTTGATAGATATTAAAAAAGCACTTGAGAAACAGACAAAAGAAAGAGAAACGTGTGTAAAAATATCGACAGTACGATTGTGATGTTTACGATTTGTGATGAATGCTGAAATATTGACACATTAAATGCTGATTTCACTAATGAAATTGATAATGTGGGCTTTAATTTGGTTTTGTTTCCTTCCATATTGAGGTTTTTTATTAAGTGTTTCTAATATATTTAAGTATTACTTATTATGTTGCAAAAAAGTAACTTATCTTAAATATTAAATATCATTATTCTAATAATTAAGATAAGTAAAAGTGTTCTTAATTATTAGAAACAAAAGCATAATGTTATTTAAGTACTTACGTTTTGGAGATTGTTTTTTTAGTTGTCTTCGCCCTGGTTTATTTACCAAATTTGTGTGTTTTTCCATTTTTATTACTCCGTTCTTTATTGTATATTTATATCAAGAATGACCAATGAAAGTATTTAAATAACAATTCGAAAATATACCGTTAACCTGGAATCCATTGAATAGCAAGAATATTATCAATTATGATGTAAAATTCACCCTTATTTCAGTTGAAATTACAGTTCTTTATAATGAAAATTTAAGAATTATCGATTTATTTTGTTCTCTTCTGATTTTTTAATGAGTAAGGGATTGCATTTTTCTTCAACTTTTCCAAAAATAGAAAAAAGAGAAACAGAACATGTGCAGAAACGTTCTCTGTTTGGAGGTGATTTTTCTTATCAGTAATTTTCATATATCACCTTTTTCTTCATAGCTTATTGCTTGTTTATCTGATAAAATAAATTGCTTCCTTTCAGAACCGGATGCTTATTATTGGCTTACAAGCAATGAGAGACTGACATTTTGCAAAAGTCAGTTTTCACGTTACGTTTTGATTTTCACATGTTTGACAATGATTATAATTTTGAATATATTTTAAAAAAAATAAAACAATATTTTTCATTAGAAGCAAAAAAAAAAGAATTAAGTTAGGGATATTTTTTTTATAATATGGCTTTAAAAATAAAATAATCAAAACTGAAAACAGCTAAAAATTGTTTCAGGGATCATTAGAACATTGATCACAAACGCTTTCTTCTAGAAGGAATTCTTCATAAAATAATGAGACGTATTCTCATGTCGCGAGAAACGAAATAAGGGAAAAATTCTCATGTACCCATCCCAGTTCATGAGTGTGTCGAAGTGAAGAGAGCAACAATATCTTTCATGATTTTTTAAGGAAGCTGGAATTGAAATACATTTCCCTCTCAAGTACTACTGGACTTCTATAAACCTTAATGATTGGTGTATAAAAAAAAATAAGGATTGCTCTAAGGCTGCTGTAGGTATTAAGTAGATCACAATCGATTGGTGGACTATCACGAAATTTCGAGTTGAACGCCTTTACCTGAGACTCTCATACTAAAGAAAACATTTTTTCGAAACACCGACGTGATCTAAACTAGAGCGTGTGATGACGTTTAAGTACATATACTCTTTAGTTACAAATTCATTGATTTTCATATATTTGCTTCGCCCTACATTGAATACTTCCACAGTCTAGAGGTCCCCTTATAATTGTTCAAATATTTAACTTGACAATTTTGTTTTAATTGTGCTCTTATAGTAAAAATGATAACCTGTCATATTTTAGATGAAGAGTACACTATCGAACACAAATGTTAAGAAAAGAAAACCAATTTCAATTTTAGTTAAAAAGAATCTGAATTGCAATTAATTGAACAACAATCACATTTTCTTAAACCAAATTCTATATGTAAGGCTATGGCAGTTGCCTCTATTATTATGTGTCATGTGTTAGCAAAATTCAAGAAGCTCTTCAGATGGATAAAAAATAAAATGCATTTACCAAAGGCAGTGATTTATTATTTGATTCATACAAGAAAAAAATATTTCACAATAAATCCATACAACTTTTACATAGAACTGACACGCGTAGTACGTAAATGAGGAATTCTGATAAGCTGTCAAAAGGTATTACTAAATTACTAACTGCGTTTGAATTGCCATCTTTATGAATTGAACTTGCGATTGCTAGGTAAAAATCGAACAATTAATTGGATTTGTTGATACCTTCAAAATCAAATTAATGCTAATATTTTCCCTAAGTCCCAATGTCTTTCCTAAGATAATAAAGCATAAAAGGAATTTCAGAATTATTTCTGACGAGATATTTAAAAAGGGGATACATTTTACAAAGAAAAATATTATGATGAAATAATAAAACACTCTGAATTTGAGAAACGTTTTCAAGAATTTCCTGGGCTAGAACCAATTGTTACATTCGTGCGTATGTTACCCGTGTAAGCTACATGTATTAACTTAACTGATTTGCCATTAGGATTACTTATACACGTAGCCATGTCAGGACGTTTTAATAGAAGACAACAATTCAGTAACAAATTTATTGAACATCGCGCTTATTCATTCTATGACCGACTCTCTCGGTTGACGTACTTTTTTTTAGTATTCGCCCTCTACCGGCGATTTAACATTTCTCACACCCATTTGGCAATGTTGATGTGGAAGAATAATTGAAATACAAGTAATGTATTCCTTTTATTTCTCAAGCAAAACGAAGTTTTCGCCTTCAAAATGATATATTTTTAAAAGCATGTAGTTCTGAACAAAATAATAGCTTTTGGAATCTAATGGACGAAGTAAAGTATCCTAAATTTTTTTAACAAAAATGTTGTAATTTATGTAAATGGCTCTTTAGTAATCTTTGGTCTATCTTCTTGTGTAAATCTGCATTTTGAACAATGAATTAGACTATTGATAACTACTCCATAACCTTGAAAAAATTATAAGTAGCCCATGCCCTAGAAAAGTTTGCACAGACCTGATTTAAAGTATCGCATGCCAAACAATGAGTTTTTAATTTTTTTTAGATAGAGACAATCCAAAATATCAAATAAGCTTATACTTTGAGCTATTTCGGTTGAAAAAAAAAACTTAGAACTGCTGGAAAAGAAAATTTGAAGCTTTTTACTTACAATTTATCAACGAAATTTAAATTTCTAATTCAACGGAGCAATTCTTTAAGAAGAAACAAAATTATTTAATAATGACTGCAACATAAAATATTTAATAAACATAGGTAGCTGCAAAGGTGTAAGAATTGGCATGACATCAAATGAAAAATATTTTAGGGAAGAGAACCAATTTTACATCTCAAAACAATAGTTTCAGTTTTTGGTATATAAAAAAACGACTTCCATTAATGAGAGCGAATGTGATATTTTCGACGCGCCTGGCTGATTTAAAGTACTTTGAAGGCAATAATAGATGATGCTGTTTTTGAAAAGAAGCTGTTTTTCTTCTTTTCAAAGCCATTCTAAATTAATTTCAAAGTAATAAAATATTTTGAAAAAGATAAATAAAAAAATATTAAGTCTCACAAAGGAATGTATAATATGTGTGTGGGTAGCTAAAATTTATCATGAATAGTGATAAATAAATTAGCATACCTACGGTGTTTTAATCGCATCAAATGCTGCAATATACTGTAGTAGACGTCCGCGTTTTTACGAACTCGTAGAGACCAGTAAAACAGTTCGTAAAATAGAAAAATAGCTTGTTAGATTATTAAGATATGATATTTTTTACCAAGCTATTTTTTCTTTACGAATAAAGTACTATTATAAAAATTATTTAGAATGCAGTATAAGAAACACATCACGTTTGGGAGCAGAGATATATTTTGCTTTCATTTCTTTCTATTTTAATGAGTCTATGTGAAATTACCCAAGGCATTTCTCATATATTTCCATGGCTGCTTCGAATATAATATTTCGCAGTTAAGAATATGTATAAGAACATAATAATCATCATTTTGAAGCTAGGATAGAATTTTATGATCCTAGATTTTATCAAGAAATTCGTAAATTAGGAAAAGTTATTGTGTATTTTATTCTTTGATTCACTACAACCATTTTAATGTATTTTTGGTAGCAAAATTTCATGTTAATAAATAATAGCGTTCTAATTATCTTTTAGTATAACGTTTCGCTTATTCAGCTCTTCATACACACTTTACAACGCAAATCAACTTTAAGAAACGTTGCCAATACAATAATAAATAAAACTGACATGTTACACTAAAAAACCAACCATAACTGCATACTTGCTACCATGATCAATTTTCCAAAAATTGTCACCATAAACTGTTAGAAGCAGATTTTCAAATTACCCAGTGTTCTACTAGCGTTAAAAAATTTAATCTTTCTTACAATCAAAAACATTTAAGTTCTTAAGCGAACAGGATGTATTTGCCATTCATCGAGATATGAGAAATCACATTATATTTTAAAAGTGTTAAGAATATGTATAAGTTATGAGATAATAACGAGTAAGAATAATTAAGCTTAGTAAAATAATAACTACGAAATTCTTTTCAAATTAATTATTTTCACTACTATGAAACAAGATCTTGTATGGAGTGAGGAAAAAAAAAATTGAATATTTATAAGATATACCTAACTTAAATATCTGAGAATCATTCTAATTGGCTAAAGTAATAATGAAGTAAATAATTTTATACACATTTAAAAAAGAAAATTTTAAGCTTTCGATTTCATTTAATATTAAAAATGCACACCAAATAAGGAAGAAGGTCAATTTCGATACTGCAAAAGCTTATATATATTTTTTAAAAATATATGTATTTATATATATGTATATATATATATATGCAGGAATATGAAATTTGTCAGAGACTGCATTATGAAATAAGGTGTAATTGAAAGTTAAAATCTGGCATTTATTTAAGAAAAGTAGATAAAACGTTTCAAAATATTGTTGAGTAAAATTTAAGTAAAGAATATTTTCAAAATTAAATCTAAAGAAAATATCTTATTGAGGGCTTATGATAATAATTCAAATATATAGCTACACTTGTGAATAAATCTTTGCTTTGCAATATTAAAAAAAGCAGTGTTACTACATTTTCAAATCTCATGTCAAATTATGATGAATAAACATTCATGGGGAAAGAAAATAGTGAGAATTCCAAATAAAGTTTGAATGAGAGCCCAAATCTGTGTATAATGCAAGAGGAGTGACAAATTAGTAAATTTTCTGGTAGAGTAAAATAAATAAACGATGACTGATGCTCGTGATAAAAAGAATATAAATATTCAATATTACTTTTTTTTTTTTTTTTTTTTTTTTTTTTAGTTAACCAATTTTTTCACACATGTATCCAGTTTTTGACTTTAAAGTCAATTAACTGCATTATAACTATAATTATATATATATATACACACACACATATTATTTTGTTGTTTTAACCCTCCCCCCGCATTATATTAGTAAAGCATATTCATTTGGAAAAGCAAACTTTTTACAAGTTAAATTTTTATAATTCATTCTAATTAAGAGCTTATTTTATTTTATTTGGTTAAGGTTATAGATAATTTTTTTTTAGAAAATTAAATTCTTCCTTTTGAATGCTTCTAGAAAATCCAACAATTTTTATCTCTGAATAAATAATGAAAATCATTTTTGGAACAGGCTAGTATTAATTTTAGCAGTACCGAATCAAATATCCTTTTTCTAATTATTTTAAATTTGCAAAATAAAAAAAACTACGGACATATTATATCTAGCTATTATTATGTAAGAAGATACGCTTTGTAAAAAGATACAAATTAAAGCAATATATAAAAGAAAATCGCACAGATGTTTCTCCTCAGTATGCATTTGAAACCCTTTTCCTCGTTAAAAATACACCCAAAGTGTAATACACTTTCCTTCATAAGAGATTAAAGAGTTTTTTGTATTATTGTCAAAAATTAGAGTAAATATGTAAGAACAATGCAATATTAAATTAATTTATCAATGACTTATGCGTAAAATAAATATACTTTTCACACTTTTTTATTACATTTTTCCCAGATTGATTAATATTTAATCAATATACTTCTTTTTTAAAGATAGAAATACATGATTTTAACTATTCTGAATTGACACTTTAAATTGCATGTTTCTTGAAATAAGGTCTCTCTGAAAGGTTAATAATTTTTAACTCAATGAAATCCTATCGCCATCACTGAAAATTCAGGGTATTTCATTAAATAATAAAAAGCAATTATTGTTAAATTCATAATTTGATTTTTCATCAAGGCCATGCAATGTCTGCTTTTCAATTCTTTGTATTCTGCAAAACAACCAAAAATTCCTTAAAAGGTATGTTCGCTTAAGATTAATGATTAAATCTCTACACTCATGCTTACCATAATAATGCAGTTAAAATATCTTCAGTAGGAGTAAAGAACTTTACACATAATCACAATTTTTTTTCTACCATAATAATAACATAAGTATTGAATTTAACGTAAATGAATCCTATAAGGGCAAAGGAACAACATATTTTTGTCATTGAAAGCTTAGTATTTTTTGAAATTAAAATAGTTAATAAAAATGTATTGCTAATTAAAATATTTAATGTTTTAAATTAACTTCAAACACTTTTCATCTTTAAAATGAAGTCTTGATCACAAGGATGAAGTTAAAAACAGTGCATTTATTTTCCGACAAACCCAATAACGTGATAAACATATCTAATTATTAAAAATTGTTTATTTACCTATTTTTAATAATAGTGGTAACATTTCCTATTCGTTTATATTACGTTTAATGAGAATTATTTGCATGAAACTCGAAGATAATTAATTCATAGGAATCTAACAGCATCTCTTTGGCAGTTAGATTAAGACTAATTTTAAACAAAGCTTATATATTTTATGTTTTATAAGGAATATTGTTTCATTTTTCTTATGAAAGCTGTGTTAACAATAGAAGAATTAAAATACACAATAAATTGTGAATTCAAATTTGGTTCTAAATGCAGTCAGTCGTTTAATAAGAAGACTCATTGAGAAAATAATGTTTCTTCATTGGTTTAACTTTCGAATGATTAATAGGCGCAACATTTAATAAAATTCTCAATTGTTTATTATATACCTCTATTCTCTCCCTCTCTCAATTTCTCTTTCAAAAAAGTATTATTGATCAAAAATACACACGTATGTATTTTTGATCAATTTTAGGTGACTTTTCAAATTTGTTTGTTAAAATTTTCCATTTTTTCCGCATTAATCGAAAATTATCTTCCTTTCCCAAAATTCAATCATTTATTTGATGTTAACCACATTTTTTATATATTGTCAATAAATCGAATATTCTTATTAAAGCCTCATATTTCTGTTACCATTTTCGAATAATTATATGATATCCAATAAAAAGAATAGAACCACCATGTGTTCTATCAGCTTAAAACAAATTTTCTTTTTTCTAAATATTATGTTTAATATTTTTCCTGGAATATCGAATAAAGAAGCCTCATTAATCTTGGACGAAAGTGTTTAATTTAACTCGCAATACTTTTATTTATGGCTGGTAGGTATTATTTAAAACTATCCAGAATATTTTTCTACTTTTTTTAAAGCTTTTTTTTTACCTGAATTAGTAAATCGTAACTTTCTTTCCCCTTTCGTGAGATCAACATAAGCAGTCAAATGAAGGAACGCTGAAACACTCTCAAGGTCAAATGTCTAAGTGATATTCGAAATAAAAAATGTTTCTTTCTTTTCTAAAATTGTTGTAGTCCCAAATGCACCCATTTTTCAAAAAAAAATTATTTTAAATCGTACAAATTATGGAATCTGAATTTTCTTTTTTAAATTCTCATCCCAAATCGCAATATTAGGCTTATGAAAACAAAATTTACACGACTCAAATACTTTACGAAATGATTTGTTTTTAAACAAAGATAATATCTTTTTTCCTCATCTCAGAATGTCCCATTTTTCTGTTATTTGTTTTGTTCTGATTAGCAAGTTTTGGTAATTTTCTCGCACAGTATACATTTACAGCACATTATTCAACGTTTGTAATGAATTGCACAAAAGTAGATATTTTAAATGTTTTCTTAATAGGGCATTTTCTATAAGTCTCTCTTTATTTTTTCTTAAATTTCTTCTATCTAATAAATTATTTTATTTCTTTTCTTAGAAATGAAAAGTTTTTATCTAAAAACTCTATTTTACATATTCAAATAATGTTGAAGCCATTCAAGGTTCTTTTTCTATTTAACACATCAAGACATCATATTAGGTTATTTGGAATTAATTGTTTTCATTTTTGGTTTGTTCGTCATTTTACGAAAATTTTTTGCACAAGATTGAAAAATCGAATAGGAGCTATCATTTAAATTTATTCTGAATCTCTGCAAAGTGTTCCATACAAAATGTAAGTTCAGACAGGACCTGTTCATCTGAAAATCAGAGCATGAATCATTTACTTAACAGCTGTTTCAGGATATATTAAATTTTCATAGCTGTTTAATTCTATTTTTAAACTCTCTTAATTCCCAAAATTTCACAAATATTATAAAAAAGGGGGGCAATTAAATTAAAGAAATATAGAGCAATCGATCTATACGAGATCTGGTAAAAATTTCTGTTCTTACCATAACTATTTCTTAATATTTTTATTGTTTTTTTCAAAGTTATTTTCAAGTATTGAAAAATAAGCATATTAGAATCAAGTCCGTGTGGTTTTAGACTCATTGAGAGAGGAACGGGAGCATGATTTTTTAAACATAATTAAATCATTCCTCAGTATCTCTTGGCAAAATATAAAAGAAAAATATCTGAAATGTGCGAGATTTGTATCAAATTCATGGTTTCCAACCTTTGAGTTCAATTGACAAACTGTACACACTTTTATTTCACAGAGTAAACAAAAAAAAATTTTTATCATGAAAATAAAATAATTTTAATTTTACATTAAATATACATTCAGTTATTTTTTTTTTCATCTAATATAACATTGGAATAAATAATTGTCTTAGCCACAATGTTGTCTAATTCAGTTAACTAATCGTAATATATTCTATTGTGTTTCTGTTGTACAAACACACTGTTAGGTGGCTGTGTTGGAATGAAAGGTTAACCAATTAGGAAGAATAAATATTTTAGAAAAGAGAAGAAAAAAAGAAAAAGCCACCCATCGTTCTTATTTATTTTTATGGATGGGAGAAGCTGTATCCATTTTATCTGGGAATCTGGACCAAGATCAATCAAAATAAATAAATAAATAAATAAAATAATTACTTTGACACACACATGGTTCTCAACAGGCATTAGAAGATGAAAGATATAGGCATTTTGAATCGGGAGCTTTGGCATCCTACTCCATCAGATTCCCAAGAAAATTCAAAAGGGCAATGCCTTTGGGTATCATGAGATTAACGTACATCCTTCAAAGGCGATGATATTTATTATTATACGAAATTCACAACACAAAGTAATTTATTATTATTATTATTAGTGATTTTATAGAGTTCATCAAATAAGTTATTAGCTTCATCTACATCTTTGTATAAGTTCATATATGTAATTTTTTTGAACTCATCAATGTATTGAATATCTGAAGTTAAAAAATATTCACTATTTATTACAAGAATCTTTTCATATAGGAACTCTGATCCATGATATTAAAGTGTTTAGAAATCAATCTCATCTGGATTCATATGACTGGACAGGAGACCAGCAATATTGTTCTCTGTCTTCACGTGTTGCTACAGATAGTCTTTAGTCAAGTTTCGAATCCTTTCAACTCTATTTGCAACAAATAACTTTAATATATTTGATGCTGTTTTTAACCATGTCAATACATTTGATAAATCTGTGAATAAAAATGCATCTGAAAGTTGAATATTCAGATAATTTATTGATTTTTCTACAAATCTGGAGAGCAACTCCGCCCTGCAGAACTCTAAATGAGGAATAATCGTTTTCATTGGAACAACCTTGAATTTGATGCACAAAAAATTATCGAAATTTTTGTTAGAACCACTTATACAGCCAAGATAGCTGACAGCTCCATAACCATCAGAGAATCTATCCAGTTCTATTGTTACAATTGAATTTGTTTGCGGATATGGATATATTTTGAGGCTTTTTAATTCAGGTAAGGCGTTTCAGAATTTCTTCCAAACCCTTTCTTCATTCGAAGGTAATTTAATGTCCCAGTCCAATTTCAAATTCCATAATTTTTAAAAATTTTTGCTGAACAAACAATTCCTAGTTATTATTTTATTTGAACAAACAATTCCTAGTGGATTAAATAATCTTTCTATAGTATCCAAAACCGCGAACATTTTATTGAATCAATTTCTTCAGGGGGGATTGTAGTAAAACAAAATACATCCTCTTTAGGATTTCACCTCATAACCAGTTTTAACAGATTGTTTTTTTGAATTTTCAAAGTGGTATTTTTGATCTTCAAAATTTCAACATTATTAGAACATTATTTATTCTGCTCCATTTCTCCAGCCTTTAACAGGGATATCAATTCATGTTGCAAAGCAATTGCTGAATATGTGTGTGTGAGAGGGAATCAATATTTTCAGCACCTGATTACATATCATGTACGTTAGTGGTTCGAAAATAAATCATTTTGTAGTATTCCTCAATTCATCAGACATATATTGAAACATTTATAATATGTATTATAACCTATAAGAGAAATTTCAGAAGTAGTAACAGCTCTGATCCATCAAAAGCTACTCATAAATCTGTGGTACTATTATCAATATTATAAACGGCCTTTTTAAATACCCCATTACTATCTAAAATATAAACAATAGTAGTCACTAGAAAAATTTTCTTCTTCTCACTCGTAACACAGGAAGCACGTGTTTGAAATTCTGAACTTTTTTTAGGCGTCATGTTTGGCCTTTCAACATTATTTAAATAAGCGTCACTTCTGTGGTTCTGAAAAACTAACCATAAAATTATTCTCTTTTTAATTACCTTCAGTCTTATAATGTAATAATGATGAATGTCTTAAACAACAATATTTACATGAATATTGTGATGAACAAGATTTAATTAAATTTTTTCTACCAAAGCAATTTATGCATAAAAAGAGGTTATTTATCTTACAAATTCATATCTTTTTTGAGATGCAAATTTTAAAAGACATTGTATTTAGACAAGTGTGACGAGGCTTCTGGTACAAATTACAATCTGTAGAGTTTTCACTATTTAGAAATAACTTTTTGATTTGTTACTTTTATTAACATGGTCTACATATCTAGTTTTATAAGAATTGCGAGTAATATATACTTTATTTAACACTAAACAACGTTTTTTCAATAAATTCAAGAAGTTCATCAAAATTAGGCATGCCATTATTTGTTAAAATTAACTCATATTACTTACGATTTTCATGATCAAGCTTTAAATAACGATTTATAAGTATCATCAGCAGTTTCAACTTACTTTACTTCTCCTTTCAGAGAAACACTTAAATAAAAAAAATTTTTTAATTATCTATAATATTAGAATTATTCCTCATTAAATTTTCAAACTGAATTTTAAAATTTAAAAATTCTTCACATTTTCGCAAAAAATATTGGCAGCGAGATTTCTGGCAAGTTTATAGTTAATTTTTCGTTACTACTATTATAATTAACTTTGCAAATTATTAATTGATTTTGAATTATTACTAAATAATAATACTTTGATCTTTATCTCTAAATTCTAGAACTTCTCAATAATGTTAATTGATTCTTCATGTTCCTCAAATTCCTCATTGGCTACTGATGAATAAATGTCCGTTTTCAACAGTTCAAATTTCTGTTAAACCTCTCTAAACATTTTAATTTCGCACGCAAAATACTTTCTTTACAGCTTTCAGAAAAAGACGAACGTATTTTGGTGAATTGTCCCTTTATATTGGCTTTTATTTCAATTTTAAGCGATCGCCGAGGAAGACATGATTATGCTAAGTTTTCAACTTTTCAGTTCAAAGAATTTCACATACATTGTCTCTCTTCAAAGGTAATTTGATAGCTTCCACATGTCAACGCCTCCGACTTGAGTGTCATCTCGTGGTTTGTGTTCATCAAGCAGCACTATCTACAAAAGTTGTGTTTCTGAGCTATAACTTCTATAAAATTGAGACATACCAACCTTCTTTAACCAAATAACACTTTTATTTACAAGCCATAATAATCTGCAAATCATAAGACAGCATGCGTCTTTCCTAGAGCTCTTGATTCTATAGTAGCTATTTTCCATCTATACACTTTTTACATTTTCTTTTGTTTTAACCCCAAAAGCTCTAACAACCCTAAGGTGCCATACCTCTACTTCCTCTTAAAACCAATATAAGAAAAAAAAAACTATAAAAAGGCGTAAACAGTTCCTTTTAAATTCAAGTTCTTCTGAAAAAGTTTCGTTTCAAGGAAATTTTATTTTATTTTGAAAGAAAAATATATTATTTCTAAATTTAACAGGAAATTATGGTCTTTATGTCGTTGTCAGAAATTAGATAATAACTGCAGTCCTCTCCCAATTTTATTTGCTGATCTTCATGGGACCTTGAGATGAGCTTGGACTAACTATTATAGGCTAAACGATTTATAAACGTAGTTTTCTTTCTGTTAATTCCTTAAAAGAGATATTGAAATCAGCATTTATAAACTTTATTTCTAGATACTGTTGCACCAAAGTTATGAGTAGCAATATGAAACTTTACAAACAGCAGAAACATCGAGAAAGTAATCTATTAATATGTAGTGCAGTGTTGGATGTTTTACCAGAGTTCAAATGATTCAAGTGAAAAATTAAATTAAGTAATCATGGCTGCACAATAAAAACTGTCAAATCATCTCTGATTGAATTTATCTCTGAGATTTAAGTTGAAGTAGGATGCATTGGCAATTGTCTTGTGTTTAAAAATTATTCGATTACAATATCGATACCTCTGCTGCCCTCGAGATCATATTTTATGAACTACAAATGTTTGCAAAATGTTTTTCAATCGCATGATTCACTTTTGTTGTTGTTACTTATGACACTTTGAAAAGCCAAGCCCGCCCGTCAGGGACTTGGTGAATGAAGTCAGAAAGAACGTCTTCCGTTTTTGAACAGAGCATCCCAACGAGAGTGAAAGTGTGGCTTTGACTTATAGATGGCAGCACCATCTGGGTCTTCAAACTTAGAAATAGGAAGCCAGAGACAACACAAGATGTGGCTCCTAATACTCCAGAGTTATTAATTTGGATTGGGAACATGGAGGGCATTGCGACCACGACATATTTTACTTGCCCCAATCGCAATTAGTGAACAAGGTGGATCGTCCTAACTAAGGTGGATCCTAAGGAGAACGATGTCCTAACAAGGTGGATCCTAAGGAGAACGACGTCCTAACTAATCAGGCCACCACGGTCTTCGATTCACTTTTTTAACTATTAAATTCTGATGGAAGGATTCTAATACACTCCATATCTACGAAAACAAAGAATCAAGTTATCGATAAGTCACTTATCAAGGTTTTCAAATTTCCACAGTTATGTGCTGTATTTTTTTAATTAGTACATGAATTCTATTCTGTGACCATATTGAAACAATTATTGATAACCAATAATTATTTTCAGCTACTTGAAAATTATCTGCAGCCATTCAGTGACTTTATGTACTTAAACGAAGATGAATTTATTTACTTTGACAATATGCAATGTTACTAGGCTAGAATCATTCACAATTGATTTGAGAAACGTATTGAACAATTATCGTTAGTTATGCACCTATAGCGATAGATATCTATCCACTCATTTTATTATAAGACATGATCAAAAAATGAGCTCATCTGCAGAATCCTACACCAGAAATATTTCCCAATTATGGTCGGTTATGGAAGCAACATAGTTGTTGGGTGAATATTTTTTTACTTGTTGGGGTAATACCACGTTGAATTGCAACATTTTTTGTTGGAAAGAAAGTAATATTTTCTGCGTACAATGTTAATAAGTAATCTATAAATTTTTTATCTTAAATTAAACCATTTTTTTAATTTTAATTATAATATTAAATGTGATTAACATAGTTTTCATCTTCATTTGATCAATTTTATCAAGAAACCAAATTTTTAAAAACTTTCTTATGGTAGCTATACTGTGCTCAAATAATTCATGTGAAAATGCTTAATACTATCCTTTAACATTTCTACACAAACTTAGTGTTGAATTGTGGAAAGTTTATAAAACTCTCTTCTTAGAAATACTTTAATATACTAATAATAATTGGCAAAAAGGTTAAGGGCATGCAAAGCAGTATTTTAATTAAGTTCCAACACAAAACAATAATAAAACAAATTTCTACAAATCATTAACCTTTATAAAGATATAGTTTATTTGTAACTATTTCTTTTTAAAAACGAAAAAAAAATTATCTGTAATAGTGATGAAATTGAAAAAAAAAAAATTATCTGTATATAGTATTTTTGATGTTATACCTAATCCTCACTGTCCATTTTAAATCAATTTAAAGTTAATTTTGATGTAACCACAAACCAAGATAGAATATTAGTCTGTGGATGTAACTTAAACTTCAATCAGTAAAAACGTCCACGCTGATTTATTCACGAAAATGATTTAAAACATATTGGTTTTGGTTTCAAAGCTTATTTATTGTTCGTAGACATCATAAATTATTCGCATATTTTAGAATTTTTGTTAGGTGAGACTAATTTTATAATATTTATGTACCAAAATGAAAATCATTAAGATATAATAACTCAATTGATAAATATGAAGCGGAAAAAAGGCGTTGACAAATCCATTTCTATTCGAATCCAACATAATTTTGTTGGCTTAGTCCATACTTTCATAAATAATTTTGGTTAATTCTTCTTTTAAATAAAGGTTTTCTTATATTTATTTTAATCAACTTCAGCCTTTTTAACAAGTAAAGGCAGCATAACAGAAAACAAGATAGTTATAAATAAATTAAAGCGTATTTAATTAATTTTTCCAAAATGATTTAAGGTAAATTAATTTCGAATTACTTAAATCACAAATTGTCACATCGAAAAGGTTTAGTCGAGACTTAAACGTATTCAAAAATCAGTGCGAATGCAGTATTACTAATTTCAGTAGCGCTTGATGCCTATTTTTATTTCTACCCGTGATTTTTAATAAAATCGATTTAGGATGCTGTCTTGAACTTTAGTGGTTCTTTTGAAAAAGAGAATTGAATGCGTCTACTTCTAAAATATAATTGTCTCCCTTTTTTGAGTCACTGATCACTTGTCCAATGATCTACTGATTATCAGCATTATAGAAAATTCAAATATTTATATTTAAGTAAAGTAAATTTCTGATGGAAATTATTGTTTTATTTAGTATTTTATATTTAATTCCAGAAAAGATTTCATTTTTCCATCTGTTTATATGGTTAAAAAAACAAAGGAACAAAAGCAAATTAGTTGAAATCAATGATGTAAGGCGTAAATTTTGATCGATAATGTAAAACAAACAATTGCATCTAAAATATTGTTCAACATGTATATTTTAGATTGAAAGTTAGATTATAACAAATTCAGCTCTAATACAACTGCAAATCTATTGTTATTTGCATATTTATCAAAATTAAAAATTCGAATTATATTTATCAAAAACAATCATTTATATTTATTTTCAGAAGACATGAAATAATCTTATAACAGCTTTAAATAGCATTATTTTTTGTAATAAAAAATATTTAATGTCCCATCATGTACTACTAGAATATTTTTTGTAGTATATGAATTCATTTCTTGACATTTTTTTTATAATTTATAATTTAGCTTCGGAAGGGGGCGCTAAAGCATCTGATATTCACCGGAACCAGAACTGTTTTCACAGTGGGTGTATCTGTGCATTAGGATGTGTTTTGTTGTCATTCAAATGGCGGCTTAAAGTAGTCGAGTGTAGAGATTTGCAGTTTAGTGTATAATAGTCATTTCTTGGAACTGAATATTTTCCTGAAACAAATAGTAAGTCTAAACGATTTATTTCTTTATCAACAAGGAAGACTTATTTACATTATATTGCTCATTTGCTTTAACAAACTTTTGATTTTGAATTCTATAAGTCTATAAAAACGAATAAATATTTTTCTTGTATATCGAAAACAGGATATATGAGAATAAATCCTAAATTATAGTGTGGTATACTGCTTTATTGTGTTACTTATCAGCATTTTATTAGTACTTGAAGCATATTTCTGTTTCAATAAAATGTGTGTTCTGATTTGTAGGTTTCCCTACAACATTTTTATTTAATAGTGTTAACAAAGTTTTGTTTCATAATTAAAATTAAATTTCTTACAGTTTTACTCATAAATGTTATCTTAATCAATTATTTTTGAGCGTTAAACTAAAAATTCTATATTAGGATTTTTGTTTTCAGATACTAGTCAGAACATAGATAAAATTCTATGTTCTGACTATTCTTCATATTTAATTTTACGTGGAGCTCAATGAAAAGTTCCTAAAAAGTATTGGAAAATAATTGAATGATATTCCATGTAGATTTAACTTTTAAAATTTTCTTTTTTTGTCTGTAAGTATCGAACACTAATTTGTCTAGAATTTTGAAACTGTTATGGAAATTATGTTCTAAGATTATGATCAGTCAATTTTGCTTTTAAATAGAATTTTTTAACGTGTACTCAATAATCGCTTTTTGGGCGTTTAATTTTTTGATTAATTGAATCGCGGATTAAATTTATGGAATAATTAAACATTGTAAGTTGAAATTAGTATATGATTGTATTAAGATAAATATTTTTGTGTTAGCTGAAATTAGTTTTAATTTTACTGTAAATCTTTGATTAAAAAATTCTTCTCAAGAAAAAATATAAATTTGATTTTTCTTTTGCATTATGAAATTTGAATTAGCTTATATTTAATGTTTAAGAATTATATCAAAATTTTATTTAGGCAAGAGAAATATATTAACCTAAATAAACTGATTAAAAAGAAAATGAATATTTGTAACATATGTCATAACTATTGTATTATAATTGTTCAAAAACAATGTATGAAATAGCGAATTTAATAACTTAAAAAATTATTGCGAGAATAGAACCTAACAATATTGGATGTTCGAAAAATATATGTAAATCTTATTTATATAAAGAAATCAAAATTTATTTCATGTTCATGGTGTATAATTTTGAGACTGCTTAACCCTAATTTTTTGATAACAGAAATTTTGTTCTGTTGTATGCATATGCAAAATTACAAGAGTCCATTTTTCTAATATTTTTTGCAGTAATTAAGTGTTCTATTTTCTACGATCTAAGATTTTGATATTGTAAATTATTTCTCAATATATAGCTCTAATATATTTCTATTCACTGTTTATATTATAAAACTTCATTTTAAAACCTAGCAATTTTATAAATGCTTAATGTCCGACAATATCCAATGATTTTTAACTTAAAAATATGGCAAATTTCCTTGATTTTCTAACTTGCTTTATGCAAATTTATTTTACTTCTATTTTCTATATTTTTTATAATTTTAAAAAATATTTTATTAAATTTTCATTTTTATATTTGTAACAAAAGTTGCTTGCGTAAACAAGGAGCGATTGGAGCTGATAAATTGGATTTCTATTTGTCTGTTAACATTTTTTAAAAAATTTAAATTTTGAATTTGTAAATTTCTTTGCATATAATTAAGAAATTTAATATAGATGAATAATTTAATATTGATATGTATTATGAATTTTAAAATTGAAATAAAACTGGTGTAATGTTTTTTATGAACCAATGGTTTCATTTTCTTTTGCCCTGACATGGATGGAAGAAATTGATTAAGATAAGGATATTTAAATAGCGTAATTTTTTTAATTGTAATTTAATTATATATATTATATATTTTAATTTTATATTATTATATAATATATTATATTTTAATTTTTTAATTAGCATTGATTGACTCATGTATAAATAAAGGTTTAATTGGTAATTGGTATAAATGCCCTGTTTGTGTGAAAGATTTGTCTGGTTGATTGTAGTAAATTTGGTGAAAGGAAGTATAGTAGAGGTAAACAAGTGGAAAGAAAATAGGTGTTTTTTGTCCTGTTCAGAGGAGCATGTATTTTTTGAAGTGGTTAAGGATTATAAGAACTCTTTGCATGTCATTAAATGAAATTTCTGGTCAAGAATAATGATCATGCCTGATTGTTGAATTTTGTACCAAATGCCTATCTGATCATGGCTATGTACACCTTAATCACACTGTTATTGAAAGATCCGGGTACAGGGACACATTTCTATTGAAGGTATGCAAGGTGCAGTTAAAAGGGGATTTTGTAAGAAATGCGAGCTACAGTGTGATACAACCAAGGATATTTGTATTTCTTATTTATGTTAAACACAGTGCACAGAATTTTTTTTGAGTAATTCCAACTCTTTCTAAAAGCTGTTAAAGAATTCTGTGTGCCCCACACTGAGAACCTTCCAAAAACATCTCAATAAGACAAGTTAGTTTTCCTTTTTAAGTGTTAATATTTTTATAGGTTTATTGATCTCAGCAAAATTTTTGAAAAGGCCTAAAATTGCAGCGTTTCTAGATGGCATGTTTTCCAATTTTATGTTTCTGTTTCATATTATATTGTTTTCAGTGCATTTTTTTCACTCACATGAAAAAGCAGAGAATTTATTTTTAAAAATGCATGAAACTGATGTTTTTGGTGATAAAAATATTTAAAAATGTATTTTTATTTTTAAAAGTACATGTAAAATTGTAAGCATAGTGTTTCTTCATATATGTACAAAAAAAAAAAAAAAAAAAAAAAAAAAAAAAATTGTTGACTAAGTGCCAATTTTTCCAAAATGCACCCTAAAATATATTTTTCTTAACTTTGAATTTTATGCATATCAAAATTTCTCATAGAATCACTGATAATTGACATTGCATATAAAAATATATATATATTCTAGTATAATCTATTTTAACATATTAGGTACCCCCAACACACACCTTGGCGCAGCATGTCCTTTTTGGACCTTGTGCCATAAAACCCAAGCAACCCAACACACACCTGAGGTGATAGTATTTAGTTCAATATATTTTTAATTTTTATTTGCTGTTATAAAACTTATATTGTAAGAGGAAATCAATATAAGATAAAAACCTAGCTGGCAGCTGAATGATTAGTACTGTCTTACATTTTCACACTCTAAGCTTGGATGGTTGTACTGGCTTGTAATTCTTTTTAAACTGTAGGTTCCTTTCTTAATTAACTCTTAAATGTAAAAAAACTAACCATTGAGTGACAAACTAAATCACATAGTAAATCAAGGATGTATATTCAAAAATAAAAAAATAAGCTATAATAAAATAATAGATTATAATCTCTAATTGAATAACATTAATCTTAAAATTTGTTATAAATTTCATTTCATAAACACAAGGCCAGTAGCCTGATCATGTGGTACCAGAGCTAAGATGGTAGCAAAATGTTTAGCGCTGTTGCCTTCGGTTCAGCAGTTCATGGGTTGGAATCCCACCTTGGTCTTGGATGTTTGTAGTTGTTCCACTTACTGATTAAACTGGGCTAGTACTAGTTTAAACTGGGACCCACTTTAAACTGTAGCTGCCAGTTTAATTATCCCTTCTGTGTAATAAAACTTTTGAGCAATAAGCAAACTGATGGTACCAGATGCTGAGCTTAACAACTGTCACCTTCCATGTCTATCAGATTAAAATATATTTTAAAGGAGTAGTTTTTTTATTCAATTAAGTTTTATTTATCTTATTTGTAATAATTTTATGCATGAATTCTTTAAAGGGTTAGTTTAATGTATAATATAAAATATCTGTTTCATGCTAATAGTATCTAGTAAAAATTTTTATATTATATGGTAATGTAAAAAACAGTTAACTATAAATTACATTTCCTAAGCTCTTATTTAATAGACCTGAATAATGTGGTCTAATTTTTTCTATTAAAGTTTTTGTTCAGAAAATTTTTAAATTGCTTTATAAAATTCAATACCTTTGACTACATTCTATATTTTATGACCAAGTCAAAATAGTGTTTGATCACAGTGGATCTAAAGATCTTTATTAGTTTGAGTATCAAACTCTTTGCATAATTGTCACTAAAACACTAAATTAAAAAATCTTAATGCTAATTACAAACTAGAGACAGAAAAATTCTTATTTATTCAAACTATAAAGCATAAAGAAATCTATTATATTTTTTGTTAAGTTATTTTCTATTGGAATTTTGGCTGTTTTAAAAATTCTTAAATGTTGGATTTCTGCATGGATACTATATGAAGAATATATGGTGAATAGATAATAACTACGGCAATATTTTTAGTCAAAAATAGATTTTCATAATATGCAAAATAAAGGTCAATTTTCGTTTTCAATCCTTTTTAATGAATGGTTTGTGTCTGCTAAAGGTGAAAATTTGTGGAAGGTAAACTTGGTATGTTTAAGAAGTATTGAAATGTGGAAAAAGAGTTAAATTTATATATTTTCCTGGAATTTGCAGGCGATTACTTCTTGATTAACATGGTTGATCAAATTTAATTTGCAAGATTTGTTGAAACCCTAACTGTAGAATATAATCATATATTCATGTAATCGTGTTTGTATTTAATTTATTTTTTTTAGGATTGTTTTGAGCATGTAGATATTGTTTAATGAGCTGATAATCTAGGTGTGATCTCAGAGGTTTTAATATGGCAAAATTAAAAATGCTGTAATTTCATTTTAATTTTATACTTGAGTAAATTTGTAGTGAGTGTTTTAATTTAACAAATTAAATTTCTCGTGGAATACTTTACATACAATCAGTTTATTCAATTTTTTATAGTTTATACATTTCTTTTTAATTACTGAATATGTTAATTAAGGAATTCTAAAGAATATTTTTTTATTTAAATTCCTACAAGTTTTCATTAATGAAATTTCATTTTTATAAAATTCCTTTTGAGAAATTGTTATGTGAAGATTGAACTTAGAAATAAGAAGATACAAATAATTACATAAATAACTTTAAAATAAACTTTTCAAATACATAAAAATAGGACTGACCAATCTAATAGTTTAGAAATTTTATCCAGTGTTTTCATCATTTGCACTTGCAAGATATGAAACTTAAAAATATTTAAAGATATCAATTCTTTTGAACCCATCACTTGTTTGTAGATTTTAAAACAGCATGTGATAGTATTAATGATTTAGCTTTTAAAGAATATCTAATTCCATCAATTTAATGTTCTATCAAAATTAATCAAGTTTGTACTGTTCACCCTCACCAAAACCATCTTAAGGAAATTAATTCAAGGGGAATTATCCACTTTTGAAATTTATAATCGAGTTAAACAAGGAGATCTATTGGTTGTCTTCTGTTTAATATAGCCCTAGTGAAAATGATCAGAAATGCAAGAATAGATACTGCACTTTATTTAATCAATAAGTGTATATTTTGACATTTAGCCAATAATGTGTGGATATTGCAAGACTAGTAGGTAAAAACTTTTTGTTACTAGAGAAATTGACTAAAAAAATGAACCGAAGAGTGAATGTGGAGAAGAATGAATCTATACAATATTTCGAGTATCAAAATGACATATTAGGCAAAATAATAAAAGCCAATTGCTAATTTTTCAGCTTATCGTCACTATTGCAATCTCACTTTATAAAAATTTTGTTGCGTAAGGTATATTGATCAAGTCAGTTTTGACTTGTGCTTTAGAGTCATGGACTTTAAAAAACAAGAGATCCTGACAACTTTCAAGAGGAAGGTCCTGTGAACCATCTTTAGTGCTGCCTTCAATAACTAGAGTAAATATAATTTCAAAATAGGAAATTTATAGCAATGATACCACCAAATCTATATAAAACTAAGCAAAAGGTGTTGGAAAGGACATACATTAAGAATGAGCCTATAACAAATAGAATAGTTTTTAATGCAATTTCAATAAAAGTTCAAGAGGAAGGCCCAAAAAGACATTGGTTGAGGACTTTGCCTCCTTAAAAGTAAATAACTTGAAATTGTTGGGAAAGGTGTAAACTGGGAAAATTTGAGGGAGGTTTAAGCTCACAAGAGGCTGTCGTTCCAATGTTGAGGAAAGTTTGTTTGAAAAAAATATTTTTACTTTGGGAAATTTCTAAAAAATATAGATTATTATGTCAAGAGGTATGTTAGACCTAGAAATCAGGCAAATTTTTTAATTTGTGCTCTTTATTTTAAATGTAAACAAGGTTCAAAAAAGAAATTAATATATGTAATTTAAACAATCTTGTTTTGTTTGTGACTTTTGATGAAATATAAAAATATATAAAGATGTATGTGGAATCTTATATAGATATAGTAGACATGTTTTATCATTTTTGCATGATTGTAATACTATACAAATTGAATTTCCTGTTTCATGGCATGTGTGGAAAGAGTGCCTACTCAGGTATGACCTTGTCACTTGACTGTGCTCAGAATTTTGAGTCACTTGGTAATGGACGAATATTTTAAACCCATTAACCTTAAGGTACAGTCTGTATTGCTATGTATGTTTTTCATGGCATGTCTCAACATAGGTGTTATAAGGAATTTTTAAAAATTCTTCTTTATTAATAAAGCAGAAAAACAAAAGCTTTTAAAATGTAGTATTTCAAAACTGGCGTTTCTGACTTTTTGTAATCTTTTTCTATTTATAAAGAGCTTATTGTTAACCTAGACTGAATAACACTCCTTGCTAAGATTTCTTGAGTGTCATTATTCATCCAGTTTTTTAAAAGTTCTTTGTAGATTATTTTATGTTCAGGCTATAAATATCTTGTGTAAAATGTGGAGTAAATGCTATTCATTTTAGGGATAGAAGTTATACCTTTACTTCAGCAATAGTGAATTAACAAATGAGGAAGGAACTTTACTTTTCTACCAACTAGTATTCTGTAATATCTCTAAGTCATTACAGCACTGTATGATTAGTGTACCCATGTTTTGTTATAATTTATGAATATAAAGTTGACTAAAATATTTTACTGAAATCTACAGTTTTTGTCATCCCCTTCAAACTCGATACCATCAGCACCTGGTTTGCTATGCCTCTGAGGCCACCAACTCTAGAAACCTTTTGTACTGTTAGAGAAATTAACAGAGGGGTAGAGCTATGAATTAAAAACATGAATAATTTTATATTGATTTTACATGGTTTAAAATTTAGAAATTTGAGTTGTGCACTAAATAGAGTATGTAGATTGCCACTTTTAAAATGTTTAGGTAAACATGGTAACCTATGGAATGTTTAACTTACCTTGTGAATTCTGCTTTGTTTAAGAATGGATTTTTTCCATTATGATTTTAAAATCATAATGGAAAAAATTTTGTCTTGTTTAGGTTAACAATATTTATTATCAAATAAAAAATCTAATATACATATGTTTTCTATATATAATTCTATCTATGTATGTATTGTGTATATATTTTATGTATTTTTATTCTATATTTAGAATATAGCTTTTATCAGAGAATCGTCAAATGTCTGACTGCTGGATAGAAATTAAATTATCTTCAGATATACTTAGATAATGAAAATTTTCAGCAATGTAGAGAAAGGAAAATTATTCTAAATACATATCTTTTAATTTTTTTATACTTGCTTGCCTGATTCAGTTTTGAAAATTATATTCTAATTATTTCAGACATAAATTTCTGTGTATATTTCTTTATAACAACTGCCTAGTTAAATCTTGCATTATCATGTTTGAATATTTCATAAATCACGGTGTAATTTATACCTATGTTGGTTAGTAAAATTTTTATTTTGATTTGTAAATTCTAACCAAATCTGAACTTTTATATTGATATGTTTTCTTCCTACATTGGCTTTTTACATGTATATTAACATCTTTACCAGGGATGGGTTAGCTATGCCCTCAGATAGAATTTTAAAAGAAAAATATATTGTCTCTCTAATATGTATAAATGGTTTTTCTTTTTTGCAAAAGGATGATCTTTTTACTTTCTTTATTCTACAAAACACAAATGACAAGCAGGCGGCATTCAGTCAGTAAGGTGTTAAAAGCAGGAAGTTTTCTATTGGTTTTTGCTTTAGATTGGCATCAATAAGTGCTTTTCTTTTTCTTGAGATACTGATACAAATTATGCTGCTCAATTAGTATTATTCATAAGAGGTATTGATGTGAACTGTGATGTTACCAAGAAAATGGTGTGTATATGTTTCTTAAAAGGAACTATAATGGGATGTGATATTTATGAATTTCAGGAAGGGCTTTTAACTTTCAAAGAGACAACTATAACAAGCATGTATTAAAATTGCTGGAATATCAAATATAACAGGAAAAATATCTTTGACTCAAACCAAAACTATTCTGGGGAAACATTTTTTACATTGTGTTATGTATCAAGATTCTCTGTGTATATCGGCATTGAATATGAAACCTGTGCTTGAATCAGTCAAGGAGCTTGTAAGTATTATTCTATCTTGTGGGCCTACTTAAAAAGGCAATTTTAAGATTTTCTTTAGACTATGCAATCTGAATACTCTGATCTGTATTACATGTATTACATAAAAGTTCAGCCAACTTGGAATTACTGCATGATACTTGATCATCATTTTGAACAGATAGCTGTGATACTTATTATTAGATCAATAGAGCAATGTTATTCTTTTAAAAATTGCAAGCCAGACACTGCTTTAAAATAAGCAACTTTCTTTAAAAAATCAGTTGAGAGGGATGTTTGTAAAATAAATTTTTTTTTCCTAATTACTTGAATTTTATGTAAATACTAAACTTGTAAATAATGCAATGTGTCACATTTTTAAGAACTGGTTAAAAATACCTTTTGATATTGTGGTGAAAATGATGCATTTAGCAAAACTGAAAGAAAGGTATAAATTGGTGTTTATATTGTGGCTTGACAAAAATTCAATTTCAAGATATTTTTTCATGTTCCAGTAAATATTAAATGAGGTTATAATATAAAAAAATTATCTGGATTGATGATCTCTTTAAAAATGTAAATTTTTATTTTCTGGAAAATATAGAAGCAAAGCTGACCAAAATCTATTAGTAGTGCTCTTCAAAGTGAAAGAAGTGGTGTGGTCCCAACATTGATTAATGTTACATGTTGAATAACTGATGTTGTACATTTGAATATATGTCTATCAGTATCTGTATGTTATTCATATAATGATATTAAATAATTTTTATCTTGAGCTATAATCTGTAATCTTGTAATTATTTCATAAAGCCAAGATTTTGGTGCTAGAGTAATTTTTCTGATTTTGTTTTCTTGAATTTAATTCTTTATAAAAGCTCTGATTTCTTGGATCTCGTGTTTCGATATATACATTAAAGTATTTTAAGCTAGTTCAATTAATAAAAAAAATACTGAAAATGAAATTTTATTGTATTATGCAAATATACATGAAGATATAAGGAAAAAATGAAACTAATTAGTAATTGAATACTGTACTTTGATTTTTCTTAAATGTATTTTGAAATTGTCCATTTAAATTATTGGCAATGCTCTTCCATAATATGTAGTCTGTGTTTATATTAATGATAATATTATACTTAAGGGATTTGAATATATATATATATATATATATATATATATATATAAATAAATAAATAAATAAAGCATCTAATTTACATAGTCAAGTTTTCAGCTTTGTATTTGCATAGAAAATTTCACTCTGCCTCCTCCATCAAATTACAAAGATGGAGTCTTGAATCTGTTTTATTTGCGAACTAATATTTTTTCAGCCTTAATATTTTCTGTACTTAGTTTAGTTTTTAATTTTTTACTTCAATCATATATATATATATATATATATATACACCCATAATATTTTAAATCTATTGAATCACAAAATATAGCAGCAGTCTGTACTTGAGTTAAGAGGTTTGAGGTACATGATCTTCTAAAAACATTTGACTTAAAGAATAGTTGGCATTGTCTATTTTCAACTTAGATGTTATGATTTCGTTATGATTATACTATGCTTCATCAAGGTAACTTGCTATCATTTTTGATATATTTTGCATATTAATCTTCGAAATACCCTAAAAATATTTGCCCCTCAGGGGGTTTACTTTCTGTAAGTAAACACGGGTGTCACAACCCCGAGGTACCCCAGTGATCTGTCCTCTACTTTCATTTCTTCTCCTATTCTTCCTTGCTTTTTCTTTCTTTTCTTCCTTATTGTGGTTGCCTTGTAAAAAGTTGAGGGCTCCCCTTGAGCAGCTATCGCCACCCTGTTGCTAATTGCTTCTCCTGGGGACTAAATCACCTACGTGTTTGCCGTGTGTGGAGACCCGTGTCCCTGGAAAGGAGGGTCCTGGTAATTGAGGCTCCCACAGACCAACACATTACTTTGGCCTCTGCTTCAGGTAAACGGGAGGTGTGTTGTGGTCCTCAACTCATCAATCGGCTTGAATGGACCAAGCGATCATATATCTGCTGAGTGACTCGATAAGGGTGGAGGCCACTTCAGTGGTGTATTAAAAGCGTATAGGGCCTGACTAGCACTGTTGCAGTTATCCTGCATCCCCTTGTTGGGCTCAGTGGTGGGTGGTGCAGTCGGACCCTAAATTCAAATTTTTTATGGAATGTTCTTCTAATTCTTTACTCCCTATGGAGCAACTAATGATATGTGAGCAGAAATAATTTGTCATTAAAAGAACTGAGGGCAATTTTGATAACGTTTCTCCTTTCTTAATTAATAAAAGTCTTATCGCTATTGTTGGAAATATCAAAAATGTTCGCAAGATGAAATCCGGTGATCTCTTGATAGAAGTTTCATCAGTTAAACAGGCCGAAACCATTCTAAAACTGAAATGTCTTGGTAACATTGATGTTATAGTATCTGCCCATATTAGGTTAAATTCTACACGGGGAGTGATTTCAGCTGATGATTTGTTCAATGTTTCAGAAGAGGAAATTTTAAGTAATCTCGTTGACCAAAAAGTTTGTCATGTACAACGCATTACAGTTAGGAGAGAAGGCACAGTTATGAAAACTAAACACCTCATACTCACATTTGCAACACCTACACTACCTCAGTCTATTAAAGCTGGTTACCTAAATTGTAGTATTCGATCATATATCCCAAATCCTTTGTGTTGCTTTAAGTGTCAAGGCTTTGGACATGGGAAAAATACTTGTAGGGGAACCTTAACTTGTGCTAGATGTGCTTCCGTTGGACATGACAGCAGTACATGTGAATTACCAGAAAAATGTGTCAACTGCAGTGGTGAACATTCCTCTTACTCCCGGTTGTGCTCTACATGGATATTAGAAAAGGAAATTACAACTGTAAAAATAAAACAAAACTTATCTTACCCCAAAGCAAGGCGTGTAGTGTCATCCCGTACCCCTCAACAAGGTATTAGTTATTCACAAGCTGTCAAAAAAGTTATGAAATCCTGTGGTACCCAAACACATTGCATAAGTCTTCCAATTCCAAAACTATCCTCAAATATTTTTAATACTAATGTTTCTCCCATTCTAAAACATATTTCTCCGAAGTCTTTCACAAAATCAAAATCCCAAAGATCCCAAAAATTGAAGCATGCAAAAGAGGCCCACAAGTCACCTTTTATAAGTAAAAGAACTATAACTTCTTCCAAAAAAGATGCAGTGAAGTTAGATCCTTCAGATGATAAAACACTCCAAAATGAAGATTCATCTGAAGGGATTCAGATGAATCTTCATTTTGGAGTGTTATAGATGGAAGAAGTTATAGATGGCGTGTTCCGAGGCCGGAACATCTAATTTTATTTAATAGTATCCTTCTTATCTTGGAACTGTCGTGGTTTTCGCACTCGTACAGAAGATATCAAAACCATTATTAATATGTATAATCCAGTGTGTTTTGCGATTCAGGAAACATTCTTGAAACATCAGTGTTTTAAATTGCGTGGTTATAACTGTGTGAGAAAAAATGTTACTCCTGATGCCGTATCTGGAGGTGTATGCATCCTTGTCTTGTAGCTTCCCTAGTTCTGTCCAGCCCCTCAACACATCACTACAAGCTGTTGCAATACGCGTAATACAACATCTCTCATTACTATTTGTAGCCTTTACTTGCCTCCTCACACTGTTGTTCATGAAAGTGATTTGAACAATCTATTGGATTAGCTACCTACACCCTTTACACTGCGATTTTAATGGGCATAGCACCTTATGGGGTAGTGATAATACAAATTTTCGTGGTCGCATAATTGAACAGTTGATTTTGAATAACAGTATTTGTCTCTTAAATTCCACAGAAATAACTTATTTCCACCAACCCTCTAGAGCTTTCCATTCATTAGATTTGGCTATTTGTTCACCAGTACTTTTACCTTTATTAAATTTTAGAGTTGAAAATGATTTATATAACAGTGATCATTTTCCTTTAATTGTAACTCAAACTGGTATAAGTAGACCACAAGTCTTCCACTATTCTTATTCTTATTATCGTGCAGATTGGCCACACTACTCCCAATTAGCTATGATTACTGACAGCATGGTTCAAAGTGAGGACATTGATGATGCTGTACAAAAAGTTACTGATGCACTTCTAGATGCAGCCAAAAGCAAGATTCCCAAGCGCTCCCCAGTTCCACACAAACATCATAAACCATGGTGGAACAATGAGTGTCAAGTGTCATACAAGAAACAGAAAAGGTTGTGGTCTATTTTTCGTAGGAGTCCCACTATAGAAAACCTTGTAGCTTTCAAAAAATCTAAAGCTTTAGCTCGTCGAGTACGAAGAAATAGTCAAAAAGAATCTTGGATAAGATATCTCTTCCATCACATCAACTACCAGCAAACAGTTGTGGAAGAAAGTTAAAGCAACTTCTGGCTTATATCAAGATTTCTCTATCCCCATATTATAAAGAGGAGCTGTCACATATTCTTCTCCATATAATGTGAATCTTTAAGGTGAGGCGTTTGCTAGGGTATCTAGTCCAGCCTCATATGATCCTAAGTTTCTCAGGATTAAAGAACAAGCTGAAAAAAACCTATAAAGTTTCATGATAAAGTGATACACCCATATAATTGCAACTTCTCTGTGCTAGAACTGCAGAGAGCACTGTCCCAAACTAAAAATACTAGTCCAGGACCAGATGGTGTTTCATATAAGATGCTTTGTCATCTTAGCCATGATTCTTTAAAAAACATTCTTGTTCTGTTCAATAGAATATGGAATGAACATGTTTTCCCCAGTCTTTGGAGCAAAGCAATAGTTATTCCAATGTTGAAACCGGGGAAAGATCCAACTAATCCTCACAACTACCGTCCAATTGCTTTCACACGTTGCCTCGCTAAAACTTTTGAGCGTATGGTGAACGCCCGCCTTGTTTATGTACTTGAAGACAATCAGTACATATCTCTTTATCAGAGTGGATTCCGTAAAGGTAGATCCACTCTTGATAATATTGCATACCTAGAAACACAAATTAGGAATGCCTTTGTGCGGAGACATCATTTGGTGTCTATCTTTTTTGATATAGAAAAGGCCTATGATAGGACATGGCGTTATAGAGTTCTTTGCACTTTAATTTTAATTTAGAGAAAATTTACCAATTTTTATTCAGAATTTTGTAAATTCTGGTATTTTTAATGTCCGTATAGGATCTGTTTTATCCAATCCATTAATCCAATCAGAAGGGGTTTCTCAGGGAAGTGTCCTAAGTGTTACTATTTTTAATATTTGCATCAGCAATATTCTTCATGTATTACAACCATCAATTCGTGGAACATTATATGTTGATGATCTCCAAATCTCCTGCCAAGGTTCCAATATGCAACTTATTGAACGACAATTACAAACTGTAGTCAATAATCTTGTTGCTTGGTGTAATGATAATGGGCACACTTTATCACTTTCCAAAAGTAAATGTATCCATTTTTGCAGAAAAACTGGACCTCATCCTGATCCAGAAATTAAGATATCAGACACAATTATTCCTGTGGTTAATCAAGTATCATTTCTTGGGCTAATTTTTGATAAAAAGTTGACTTTCCTACCACATATCTTAGATTTGCGTAAGAGGTGTGAAAGGTCACTAAATATTCTCAAAGTACTCTCTCATACCTCTTGGGGTGCAGATCATAAAGCTTTACTACGTGTATATCAATCGGTTATTTTATCCCAAATTGACTAAGGTAGTGCAATTTATGGATCAGCTAGATCATGTGTATTACGCAAATTAGACCTTGTACATCATTCAGCTTTGTGAATCTGTTCTGGAGCATTCCGGACTTCTCCTGTTCAGAGCCTTTATGTGATTTGTAACCAATTCCCCCTTGATCTGAGTTGTAAGCACTTATCTCTAAATTATTATTTTAAAATATTATCAGCATCACAACACCCTTTGAGATCTATGGTTGTCTGCTCCTCTCTAAGAAGGATTTATAATGCACGACCACATAATATTCTACCATTCTATGAACGTACAAACTCTTTTGTATCTTCATCTGATTTCCCCAATGTGCAAATCCAAATTACGGATTCTCTGAAATTCCCACCTTGGAACACCCCTATTGTTAATATAATCGATCCCTTTGCCGGATACAGTAAATCAGCAACAGCTCCTCTTATTTTGCAACAAATGTTCTTATACATTCAATATCAATTTTCCTCCTACATTACTGTTTACACTGATGGTTCAAAATCAAGTGATCACGTTGGTTGTGGTATTGTTATTGGAAATAAATTTTACAAATATAAACTTCATACATCATACTGTTCACACAGCTGAAGCTGTTGGAATTTTACGTGCTCTAGAACTAATACAATCAAACTCTCATCAAAAATACTATCTATACCGATAGCATGAATGTGATCATGCAATTAGACCATATTAATGACAAATGTCATCCAGTTATTGTGGAAATATTAGATATTTTAAATACATTGAAGAGTAAAGGAATTGATGTTGTGTTTTGTTGGGTTCCTAGTCATGTTGGCATTGCTGGGAATGAGCTTGCAGATACTGCTGCTAAAAATGCCACTGACCTTTTACATAAAGCATTAACATTTTTTGACATTAAACAAATTGTCAAAGACTTTATTTCCTCCCACTGGCAAAAAACTTGGGATTTGCAGATGAACAACAAGTTACGTAATATATCTCCTCGGATTCTTCCATTTCCAGATCTTCCTATACGAAGAGTTGATGTAAAACTTAGACTCCTTTACATTGGATATACTCGATTTACGCACAAGCATTTATTCTTGTCTCAGAGGTCTCCGATTTGTGACATGTGTAATGTACCGTATACAGTACATCACATTTTAATTGTTTGTCCTAACTTCAATGATTTACGCTTAGTATTTTTTAACAGAACAAATTTAATTTTATCAGATTTAATTGGATCTAAACCACATAGAAATTTGTTTGCATTTTTACGTGCAATAGGTTTTTTAAATTCTATTTAAATTTTTATCCACTTTAATCTTTTACATAAACTTTTACTAAATTTTTAATATCCTTCATCTTATATATTTGAATAGTTTCTTATTATTGAGTCTCTTGTTTTTAACATTGTTTGGTGCAGAAATGTCCAGTATTGGACCTTGCACCAATAAACCACACAAAACCAAACCTAAAAATATTTGATTGGCTGTAGTCACCATTTGAAAAGTTTACATTGTATAGTGATCTATATTCCTATGATAATCTTAATCTGTTTAAACTTGTAATTTATATAAATAGGTTATTCATTATTCCTGATTATTCCTTATATTGCTAGATTATTGTCAGCAACGTTTCTGCAGCTCTTTTGTGGATGAAGAAACTTTCAGATTTTGCCAGTTTGCCATTTCAAACTTAAACCAATGGTCCTTTTATTTGCCACAGTTTCTTTGGTTGTGATGTTTTTAGTGTCAATCATGACAACTTTATTACATTCCCAAAGCACTTGCAAATTCTGTATTTTCACTTTCTGTGTAGATGTAACTTGTCAAATTTAATCTTACTGTGGATCACCAAAGGATTTGTACTTGTTAAACAAATTTACTAACATCCTGACACAAATTTAACCAGTCGCATGCAGTATGTTTGATTTGCCTATAAATTTCTGGATTGTCACTTGATAAATTTCATTAAGTTCAATAATGGGCAAGCTCCATAATTTGATTACAATAGTTTGTTATTGTATCATGTTAATATTACAACATTTGTCTTTCCACTGCATTTCATATAAGCAGGCTTTTTGGGATGATAATTGGTAGTCTCAAAAAAATTGAGAATTGATTCTTTTAAAATATCAACAGAAATTTTCTTTCACTTTGGATGGGCAATAAAAAAGGAAAGTGTAAAAATGGCTGTGTCCCTACCAATCCATAAAGTAACATAAGTTAGATTCCCTATTGAGACAACATTTAACTTATTTTTCACTTTCTTATTTTCCTGTGTATAATTTTCAGAGGCATATTTATTTTCAAGTAAAAAATAGTGTCACATAACCCATGGCAATTTTTAAGATGAATAGTCAAATATATACTGCTGATAATATGTGGTATTATATAAAATAGAAAATATACAGTATGATTAAAAATATAATAAATTGCACAGAAAAAATTTGAATCCAACCCATTGCAAAGTGCGATAAATTGGAATGAAAGTACCAGATTGATCATCGAGCAATAATTCTGAGAAGATTCTAGTAAAACATATCAATTTTTAGTTTTAATAACTTTTAAAACGAGGTTAGACACATTTTTTAAAAATAAAATATATTTGTTTTGCTAATTTAAAATGGAAGAAATGGTTTATTTTCAAACTACATTTGATAAGTTTTTATCTTTATACTGCACATGTTATATTCTTCACTTTACTTAAACATTTGTCATCATTTTATTTGCTTTCTGTATAGCTTTTAGTTTAAAATATGCACATGCATACATATGAATATTTTCAGAAAGAAATGGCTTATTTCAAGACAAACTATGACATGATTGTCAATAGCAACTATGTCTCTGAGAAAGTAAATTTGTTAAACATAATTGGTCAAAACTATTTATAGATGAAATAAGGCAACAGTCACTGTGCCATCTGTTTATTGTATAAAACATAAATGGCATTTCTTTCGAAACTTTATTGTAAATTTTGCTGTAGGAGAATGGTTTTTATCAGATTATCAGCGGCAGTGTATATTATGCATAACAAAACTTGAAACATCTTCACATATAATACACTGTTTCTATACAGGAAAATACAGTAGTTTAATATTATGCTTGTATACACTTATATAAAATACATGAAAAGGGTAAACCATTATCAAAGACTTCTATAAATTTTCTCATGAAGCATGGCTTAATAAGTTGATAAGAAATTTTCTCTTTTAACTAAGGGTTCATTAAAAACTTTTCTGTGATGTAGTTTATTCTCATAGGCAATTTTTTAAATCCAGTAGTGTTTTGTCTTTGTCAACAAATACTTATATTTCCTGTATCAGACATTTTTTAATGTAAAATGTTAGATTGTGAACTGAAGAAGCTTTGTAGCAGCAAGTTCTAAATCTTCCACGTAACAAGCAACTATAAATGTCTTGTATAAATAAAATATTATGACCCCTATAACTAAACATCTTTTTATGAAATATAAGTTGGAAATGAATTTAAAATATTTCCTCTAGGAAGATAATTTAACTGGGACATTACTAGGAAGACTACCAGGCTTCTATATAAAAACTAATCAAAATTTTAATGTGCCTAAAGAAAATGAAATAGTTCAGTCAAATAGTTATTTAACATTGAATCTCTAATTTAAAATGAACTAAAATATAAAGGAAAATCCTCAAATTTTGATAGTGCCAAGAAAATCAATTTACCTCAATAAAAAATTACATTACATTGCATTTTAAAACAATTATTTAAAACTACCTTTATAACTATATTTATTAATAATTGGATTATTAATTTTTATAAATATTAATAATAAAAATAATAATTAACCTATATGTATAAATATATTCTTAAAATTTAAGTATTTTGTATAAGTCTAGATTCTGCAATTAAGTTAGATTGTATGCTTTATAAGTATATTAGGAATACATGTTTAATCTAAAATTATTGTAAATTTTAATAAATTTTGAAAAGTCATTGTTTTTTTAATAGTATTAATTTAAATCAAAAATACCTGATAATTTGAGATTTTTAATTTTAGGCTACAGATAATGAGTTAAGTGATCTTTAGAATTTGATTAATGATATGCAATATGATGGTATACATTTCAAGAGCAAATTTTTGTGTTTCTGTGAATTTCACTATTTTCAGAGATTATAAGATATCTTGTGTAAATGTACCCTCGGGAAGTTAGTTATTTGAAATACAGTAGAAGTCCGATAATCCGGCACGTTCGGGACCGACTCGGAGCCGGACTACCGAAAATACCGGTCTATTGGGCGGTAATTATAAGAACAATTAGGTTAATAGTTAAACTACAAATACAGAATGCAAATACATACAACAAAGTTTATTTTACATTGCATATAATGTATATACACGTACAAATTTCACTTAGATTTAAAAAAGTCACGAATGTCTTTTTGTTTTCTTGATTTTTGACGTTCAGTATAAAATTTATTTCTAATGATATGGAAATCAATAATTTCTGAAGAACTGTAGCTAGTACTAGCCTCAGTAAAATAGAAACTTATTTAGTGATTCTGCAGCTTTTGCTCAGCTGGTTTTTTTTCTTTCCTTCCATTCGAGTCACTCTCTTCAAAATTTTGAGTAGGCTGAAAGTTTACTACAATGTCGATAATATCCTCATCGGTTAGTTCTAGTTCAACAGGCTCATTCTCGTCGATTAGAAGCCACTCCTCTACCTTATCTTCAGGCAGGTTTTTCAAGGATTGTCAGCACTTCTAACGACATCCAAAACTTTGGTCAGAGCGTCTTGATGGTTTTCTTCCTCATCACTCTGTGGAGTTAGGTCAGAAGAACCTTTCTGTAGCCGTTTGATGATTTCTAGTTTCTGATTGAGAGTCAGTGCTACGTGTTTTCGTTTTTCTCTTTTTGAACTCGAAGGCTTAGGTTTTGAAAACATAGTCACTGTACAGTTAGAACAAAAAAATCACATTTTTTTATAAACAGTTTCAAAAGTTACGTTTACTGCGATGTGAAAGGACACAAAACAACGCACAAAAAATAACAAAGACATTTCGTGATTGATTAACGGAGCTGTACTCCACCTGAATTGTTGTGACAGCTGAGACTGGCAGGCGGCTAGTTGTTTCCGAACAATATCGAGCGCTACCAGATGATCCCGAACCACCCGAAAACTTCCGAATAGCTCTCGAGCATTTTTATTTCCTTTAACAAAACACTTTTGGAGAAAACTAAAATTTTTACTTTTCCGGAGCGATGCCGGACTATCGGGCATTCCGGACTGTTGGATGCCGGACTAATGGACTTCTACTGTATTATATAATGCATTTTTTATAATTAAAGAATATGAAACAAGAATACCATTTCATGAAAAAATTTAACTGACGAAACAAGACTTTAATGATACACAATTGTTATATGACAAATAAAATTTTAAAATTATTCCATTATATTTTAGTCTGTTTTATCTGTCACATAAAAAACAAAGGAATTACATATGAGGCGATAATTAAATGATGGGATGCTGGAAATATATATTTTGAAATTGTTAAAATTTAGTTTAAATGTATTTTTATATCCAGTGTACAAAACTCATTATATGTAAAAGTATGTTTTGAAAATGTAAGAACTTATAATGAAAATATGTGGATGTGAAAATTACTTTGTCAGTTTTACTGATTCATTTGAATTAAAAGAATAGTATTTTAAATATTCTTGGATAAATTGTTTTCAGTATAAAATATAAAGAGTTTATAATGAATTACTTATATATATATATATATAATTTCAGGTTAATTTAAATTTAAGAATTTTATTAACTTAAAAATATTTTTAAATATAAAATCTAGCATTTGTTCTGATGCAGTTTGATTTCAAAATTTAAATAATGCCAGAGTTCCTCCTTTTAGATTTTGAGTTTTCTTCCAAATTTACTATAAATTTATATCTTTAGGAACATTACTTTCTATTGATTGGCTTATTAAAACTTCAAATTATGATTCCCTTTGTTTTTTAATCTATAAGTAGCTTCTATTTATGTTTTAGCTGAGTAAGTTATTTGTAAAACTAAAATGGAATAAGAGAAATTTGTAAGATTTTTCTTTCTGAAATTGATACTGTTTAATATATATCATAGTTTAACCTAATTGAAATATAAAATCTATTTGCAAGACTGAAGTTATTTCAGTTTAATAAATATCAAAGCTAAATAATTAAAAATTACCATTTATGTGATGCATTAGAATATTCTTAAAAAACATCATTTTTATATATTTGTGTAGATTAAAATCAAGATGTGTAATTCATCATTTGATGATAATTTATATGTTGATAATTGCATGGTGGAAGATTATTTTATAAATGGTTAAATAGATGGTAATAAAATGTTATTTAAAATTTTTAAATTTAAACTTTATAAAACTAATTTGATTTTAAAAGTAACTGCTTTATGAAATCTGTTTAAATTTATCCCCTGACTTGAGCAATATTTTTTTTTAGATTCTCTTCTGTTTATACTACAGACTGATTCATCATGCCTGCTGTACGAGGAGAAGGCATGCGGGGACTTGCTGTTTTCATTTCAGATATAAGAAATTGTAAGATTTTAGTATTTTCAATTAAATGCATTTTCTGTTATATTTTTCATGGTTAAAATTAATCAAATATTGTTAATTGTATGTAACTAAATATAAAAGCTACTAAATATATATTACTAAATGTAAAAATTGTAAAATTTAGGCTTTAGTACATTAATGTACCCTGATTTTTGAGTACTTTTAGTATAGTGTAATTTTACTTAACACATAATTTCTAATACCACTTTTAACTTTCTTATTAATTTTTTTTTTTATGTAGCAATAGTCAAAATGTTTGAGATTTACAAAATAGAATTGTTTTTGAAATTTTAATGCATGTTTTTAATTAGTTTTTATTTAAAAAAAATTAATGATTTTTAATTAACAAAAGCACAATTGACATAAATGCTGGTTATTAGTATAAAGGCAAATAATCAGCAATTTTAGCTATTTAATAAGTATTTTGTATTCACTATAACCAATCTAAATGTGTAGTCTCTATTTTGCTTGAAATCTACAGATTTTTTTGTCACAAACTTCCAAACTTTGTACAGATTTTTCTTAAGTTTTTCAAAAGCTAACAACGAAGTTTTCCATTAAAAAATCACACTTTTAAGAGTGTGATCTTCATGTTAAACAATTTCCTTCAAAATTTGGGTTATGGAACTCCTGAAATTTGATTTTTCCCAGTTCCCTGAAGACTTTTGGTTTTTTTGAATTGACTGTGGAAAATGAAGAATAATTCTGGGAAATAAAAGTGAAAACACAAATTTCAGGTTTTTATTTTTTCTTTATTTTCTAAATTATTAGTGACATGCAATGTGAATTAAATTGCTAGTTTTTGTTGTCATCAAGTGTTTTCATAAAATGTTTCTCAATTCTGAAATGTAATGAATGGGAAAGTTACTCTAATCAGAATCATAATATGTATGATATTTCAAAGGGATTGTTTCAATAAGTGCATGTAAACATGTTTGTAAAAACAGTACTGTAATCAAGGGAATATTTTCCAAAATTTTTTGGCTAAACTTTCTTAAAATAGAAAACTTTCTTGTAATGTTGAACTACTTTTAGTGTGTTCATGTTAGTAAGCCGAATATTTTTTTTAAAATATGGCTGAAAAAAATGCCTTCTCATTTATTATTAAAATTATATTTTGTTTCTTGTATAAAACTTGTATTTCATTAAATTCATATTACATTTTGTGTTTCATTAAAATTAATATATAGAAAATTGTTTATCATTTAAAATCTTTTTTTTTTAATAGGCAAGCAAGAATTTAGACATTTTTTCTAATATATATTATATATAAATGATATAAAGTTATAGGCTGTTTGCTTTAAGTTATATTTTTAGGTTGTTTTTAGTATTCTATAAATACATTTAAAAAACTTTGTTGATTGCTGAATTACAAATTTATATGTATTTAAATTTTATAATAGTATTTGAAAAGGAAGCCTAGTTGGGTAGTGCTTTGTGTTTCCAAGACACAGGTCAGAGTTCAACCCTTAGATTGTGTGTGGTTGAACTCTGACTTGTGTCTTGCAAGGGTCGACTCAGCATTGTAACCCTTCAACTAGTTGATAAAACTGAGTACCAAGCATGCTTGGGATATAAACACTAGGGGCTTTTGCATTAGACTGACTCCCATACTGGGACATGTTTTGTCCCAGTGCCCTCAGTTAAGAAAACATTTAGGGGTACTGTAGTCCTTTGGCCCCATAGAGGTATCACTAAGTTATGAATATAGTTCTTTTATATATATATATCTTCCAACTTTCTATTATATATTTTTTCTTGTATTTCTTGTGTTTAAATTACTTCCTTCCTTAAGTTAAAAAAATTAAGTATTTATTACAGTAACAAGTTTATATTCTTACTAATATTTTGATTTTAGGTAAAAGTAAAGAAGCTGAAATAAAAAGAATCAATAAAGAATTAGCCAACATAAGATCTAAATTCAAAGGTATAATCTTGTGTACTTTAATTATTGCAGTTTTTAAAATATTGGTATATAATTGAATTTTTTTAAACTTAGGTGATAGAGCATTAGATGGTTATCAAAAGAAGAAATATGTTTGCAAGCTTTTATTTATATTTTTACTGGGACATGATATTGATTTTGGACATATGGAAGCTGTTAATCTTTTAAGCTCCAATAAATATTCTGAAAAGCAAATAGTAAGCACTTTTCCCTTTTTAATATTATTTTTAATCATGTGAAATATATAATTACATATTTTTTTTAAATAGGGATATTTATTCATATCAGTTTTGATGGGTGCTAACAATGAATTGATGAGACTCATTATTCAGTCAATAAAGAATGATCTTTCATCTCGTAATCCAATTCATGTTAATTTGGCATTGCAGTGTATTGCTAACATTGGTAGTAGAGAAATGGCTGAAACATTTGGCTCTGAAATTCCTAAATTACTTGTCTCTGGGTATGCAAAGTTTTTGTAATTCTTTATTTACTTTTACAATTTTTTTCACATTTTACTGTGAAATGTTTAAGTTAATGTTTAAAACATATCAATCTGAATATAACTAAAATCATTTGAAACAATAGTTATTAATTCACTTATGCTATTTAAAAATCCACAATATTTAATATATATATTCCAATTTCAATTTAGGCTTTTTTTCTGTAAATGTGTATTTTGCTATGGTTTCAATCTTAAGTTTTATTTTAAGTATTTATCAATCTTAAGTTAAGTTCAATCTTAAGTATTATCAGTATTAAGTACTGGATTTATGCGTAAAATGTAATATTTCTCACTGTAACTTTTAATTTTTTCTTTTACAATTTTGATTAAATATTATATTCCTTTTTCTGAAATTTATTTTGCAAGTTTTGTTTATTAAAAACAATTTTTTAATATATTTCACGAAATTTTAAATTTGAGTTTAAATTAAAGCAATGCTAAATCAGGAACTTGTTATTTCATTCATGAGTAAATCTAAATTTAATTTTCAAAAAATTTATTTGGAAAAAGAGACTGTATTTTAAAGTTCTGACATGTAGAAAATTTTGTTTATTAGAAGTTTTATTTCCTTTTGTAAAATTTTACAAATTCAAAAAATTTAACTTTAAAAATCCATTGTAAGAATTGCGTATTGTTTGCACTCCTACTTTTATAGGTAGTCAAATTTTCTTGTAAAATAAGGAACTCTATATAATTACATTTTAGTCATGCATGCATTGTTGCAACGAGGAATTTTTAGAGATGTGGTTTACCTTTAAAATACCTTTATATTTTTTATTATATTTGCTTATAAGGAATTGAGAAAGTGTGTATAATTTTATACTTGCATTTTATATTTGGGGATGCCCTTTATATACCTTTATTTTAATTGTTATTTTAACTATCAGTTTTGCTATAATTTTGAAATTTTTTTTGTTTGCTAATTTTAAACAAATGTTACTAAAAGATTGTTTGCAAATCCTGTGCATTGTTAAACTTTGAAACAATGTATTTTTCTATGTGTGAATTGAGGTTTTCATTGACGTTCTTCCAAAATTTGTGATGAAAATAGACTAATTTGTACATGCTTTTTCTTTCAATATTCTATATTTATAAATATTGTCATTATTTTAAACTTCAGAATTGTTTTCTTACATAAGCTGTAGAACACAACATGGATGTATTGAAAATTTACTGTTATATGTGTTGAGAATTCACTTTTTCAAAGTGGTTTTATCAATTACCTGAAATCATATTTTGTGTAAGAAAATAGTCTATACTAATTAAAAAGGGAAAATTGTTGGAAATTTTTTTGACTCTCCTATTTTTGTATATTTTCATTGCAGTGGCCAATTTACTTTGTTAATTCTGTATGCATGTCTTTGTGTGTGCATATTGTTACTAAATGTAATCAAATTTGTGATTTAGAACCCTATCCAAATTATATGTATTTTAAAAAAAGTTTCTTGAAGGCAAATAAAAATTCTAATATTTTATAATTAATATGTTAATTTATAATGGATTTTTTACAGAGAAACTATTGATTTAGTGAAACAAAGTGCAGCTCTTTGTTTGCTTCGTCTACTTCGCACTATGCCAGAAATAATACCCAGTGGAGAATGGACAACACGAATAATACATCTTTTGAATGATCAGCACATGGTAAGATTAAAAGTTCATCAAGCAAATAAAATTATAAATTTTTTAAATTATATTATTCCCCATGAAAATCTTATAAATTTTTATTAGTTTGCATTTAAGTGCTTCATTAATAATGCTTCATAATATATAATTATAGCATTTAAGTGCTTAATAATATGCTCTTATGAGTGGAAATGGTGCTTTTATCTCTTAAATATCTGGAATTTTTCATAGTGCTTAGCTTCTATTGATATTTCTAAAGTTTTCTATTGTTTGGAAAAGTTAAAATAGTATTCACTTCCCATCATTTTCTTGTATTTTTTTGTATTATGTGTTATTGGCTGGAACAATTATCTATATAGTGTTTTTCCATAAGTAGTTCATAACTTTTTACAGGTTTTCTAAATTTGTTTTTAATATGGCAGTAACAAAATGTAATTGATTCATTGCTAAAAATGTTATTAATATAAAATTGTTTTGTCTGAAAGAAGAAATGCAAATTATGTTTACTGTGTGAATGATATTTATTACTATTAATAACAAATTGTGTTTATTTGACAAATGTGTGTTATTCTGGAAATAAAGTTAAATTTTCCAGAAATTTGGAAGCATAAATCCTGAGATTAGTATCCAGAGTAACCACCTCCGGCAATAACAAAAATTGTACACTTGGGCATTGAGTCAGATTGGATGCCATGCACAGATATTTCTCTATAGCTTCAAGATGATGCAACAAGTCATCATAGTAGCTTGGACAGTAGTCAAACATATTATATATCAAGAAAGATCTGTACAATTCTGATAGCAGGCATGCATCATACTCTAGAAACAGTTTAATCAGAGTTCTGGTTAAGTGTTGAGAGCCCTGGCTTTAACATAAATTTATGGTTACTGTTCACCATGCTGTTATGGTATGAATTTGAGAACTGATGGCACCTTTGTGTGTCCTGAATCTATTTTTTATTTTGCACAGTAATGGGGTCTTGAGTGATACAAATAACAATGTGATGCAATCCATGTAGTCTGGGCTTCAATCCATGTCTAAAGTTCTGACTCCACATTTCCTACAAATTATTTCAAATAAAGTAGAATCTCAGGCTTGGATGTTTAGTGATTCAGAATCCACTTTAAAATATGGATTGCAATTTAATTAGCCTTTATGTACAAGAAATAACTGAGTTACAAACTAAACCTTCCATTGTCAAAAAACATACTTCTAAGCATTTCTTCTTACAAGAGCCTTCTCAACAGTGTTCAAATGCAATTTGCACATAAAAACTCCTGTAATAGAAAGTCTTCATTTCAAAGCATTATAAGTGTTACTATTTTATATGAATGCATTTAAAAGCCTATTTATCTATATATCACAGCATCTTTCTGTTAATATTCTTATTTCATAAAGTTTTTTTTTCTACTTTAACAAACTTAAAATTGCCTAAATTTTATTCCATTTATGTACTTTATTGTGAATGTCTAAATCATAACTTCTATAAAGATGCAACCAGCAGAAGTGATAATGTTAAAAATATCTGCCAAAATTTTTTACTTATTCTGTGAGTGGTTTCACAGTGAAGAAAAATTATAATTAGCATAATGAATTATGCCACGTAACCTTGGATGATTGTTTTAAAAATTGCAAAAGTAATAGTGCTGCTTAAATTAAAATATTAGACTAAAAATATTTAGTTGTGGAAACTACTTTTATAGCAAATAAAAGTTAATATAAATTTTTGCCTTTAATTGAGATAAGTAATTAAGGATGTTTCTTTGACTGAAAGCTGGTATCTGTTAAAGGTTTAAGAGTTGTGGATGAATGTGACTGCATTGATGCATCACACTCAAATAATACAAAGGTATTCTGCTTATTCATTCATTGTTTAAAATTAAGAAAATTTTTAGATTTGGGATTTGGTCAATTATTTCTAAGCTAGACTGATGTTGAAAATTTATTTGAACATGTACAATACAAAATTTAGTTCCAATACACATTCATGAATGTTGTTGCGAAGTCTAAAAAATTGAAAGCTGGAATGCGATCCTAACTTATGTAGGCTTCAAATTCAATTTTGGATTACTTTGCAAATGATGCAGATATTTTGTTTTGAAACAATTTTAAATTTTGTTCAATTTTCTCAAAATTAGATGAAACAAATGCAAATCTCCAGTGTAGTTTGACAAATGTTTTATGATCTTGAAGATGGATATTTCAATGTTGATTGTATTTCAGATACTTTGATCTCAATATTTCTTACTTTCAGTGTCTTATTTTTCTAATTCACAAAATATTAAGGTATTTTCTTTGCTATTTTATTTAGTTGATTAAATTACTCATTTGCTTGTATTGTATTATATTTTTGAAAAATATACATAGGGTGTGGTAACTTCTGCAGTAAGCTTAATTGATGCATTTGTGAAGAAAAACCCAGAGGAGTACAAAGGATGTGTATCACTAGCTGTTTCTAGGCTGAGTAGAGTGAGTATATAACATTTTTCTAATTTACATTTATTTTTCAATTTGGTTAGGGTACAATTTTTTATGTTGATATCATGAATCTTTATTATTTTTAAGATTTATGCAATTAATTGCTAATAAGAAGCTTCACCTGTAATTGATTAGAACATTCATTTTGCATTTTCATGTTACATTGATAATCTTAAGTGTTTTGATGTCTAAGTTTAATGGCTTAATACATTTGTCTTTTTATAGTTTTTTCTTGTGAAGTATTAGCAATTAGTTGTTTAGAACTTATTAATGTAGTATTTGTTTGGTAGTAAATTTATTTGTAGTCAAAGCAAGGTTACAAAAAATATCAATAGTTTATTGCAGCAAGTAATTTTTTATGAAATATCAAACTAGAGATTATCAAAATTTATGTGCATAATGTGACCACAATGTTTATTTTTCACCAATGCATTTAATGCAAATCTGACATTAATTTTCTCCTTTTATGATATTGTTCATAAAAATAAGCTACTTGCATGTATTTTGGAGTAAAATTAATATAAATTTTATATTCTTGAAATTTCTAGTTTAATACCTTTAAATATTTAAATGTGCAGTTTCTTGTTTAATGATAATTTTCAATTTTGAATTCTGTATTATGTAAGCAAAACAATAGTTATAAGTTGTGATTACAGAATTTTGCTGTTGATTTATCATTTATATGAAGTTTGAGTAAAATTTACAATTTCGTTAATGCAAATTTGTTTTAGATTGTTACGGCATCTTATACAGATTTACAAGATTATACCTATTATTTCGTTCCTGCTCCCTGGTTATCAGTGAAATTATTACGCATATTGCAGAATTACCCTCCACCAGGTAAACATATTTTACTTTGTTTCCTCTATTCATTCAATAACCTTGAGCTTAATAGTTCTGAAGCATGTATTTTATTTTGTATTATAATGCTTATCCTTTGTTGCAATATGTGTCATTTGTGTGTTCAATTTTAAAATTTTTTTAAAATCTGAAACCAAAGATTTGCTACTTTTTCATATTTCCTATATTTTGCTACTTACGAATGAAAAATTGTTGCAGTCATCAGTAGTATTTATTAAAGAATATTTTAGTATCTGGAGTAATGCCTATAGGGAAAATTAACATTTTTTTCAGTGTTATAATCATTGAAAATTGAATTAGTAAATAAATTTTCCATTCTTAATTTTAGTCTAATGTATAATAGTTTTAATAATCATTTACAATTATTTTGAATTTAATATTTAATTTTTCATTATTTTACTGCTGATCTGAATTAAACTTAAAATAATAGAGCTTTATAATTTATGTATGCCTTGAATTTGTGTTTTGCAAATTATGTGAACTAAATTTTTATAATTAAACAGTGCAATTCCCTAAATTCATATTCATCTAAACTTGAAGGTTAATTTTATATCTAATTTTATAGAGTTCAAATTTATTACAATATTTTCAATTAATTATTTTAAACTCTAGTGTTTCATCTTTTGACAGTTATCTTACTTTTCTTTATGAACTTCTATATTTAAATTCTTATGTTACTAAATTGATAAATATTTCTAATGAACTCATTTAGAAATTTTCAAAAAATACTCAATTTGAAGTATTTTGTCATGATAGTAAGTGGCTTTATCTAAATGGTCTATTTACTTTTTAGTTACACACATTTATATATTATATTTTTTGATTTTAATTATTGAAATTTTTATACTTTTAACTAGATTTTAAATGTTGCCTTGGTGTTCATAAAATAGCAATCTTTGTTTTACTGCAGCTTTTCTTAGTTTATACCTTGGATTATAAATACCAATCTATTTCTGAAATAGTATTGCTTTATTACAGGCTTATTCTATACAATATCAATGTTGTCATGATTATTTGATATCTACAATATCATTTTTCGTTTTTGCTTTTCTTTCAAATATACATTCAAAATAAAATTTTGATAAATCTAAGTTGTATAATTTCTTTTGAAAATATTTATGTTGAAGTGTGTTAAAATTTCAGAGGATGCTGGTGTAAGAGGCCGTTTAACTGAGTGCCTTGAAACAATTTTAAATAAAGCCCAAGAGCCTCCAAAATCCAAGAAAGTACAACATTCCAATGCGAAAAATGCTGTTTTATTTGAAGCTATTAGTTTGATAATTCATATGGACAGGTACTTAACATAAATCAAAAGAGTTTTTATTTTCAGATTCTGTGATAAATGCTACTGAATATTACTACAAATTTTTTTCTATTGTAATCTTGATTTTTCTTGTTCTTAATTTCTAAATAAAATTAAAATCTTATCTAAAAATTAAGAAAATTTTCTTGTTTTTATTTTAATGTATACAATTGTGTATAAAATAACTTCCATCCAAGCTTTTGTTCTTGATATGAAAACTTGAAGTTATACTTTCTGATTTAAATTCTTTACATGAATTCAAACTAAGAATTTGAGTTTTGCAATTTGTCTTGCTTAAAATCAAGGGAGCTTTTCTAGTTTGAAAAAAGGCTACAAACCAGTTAGCATGTTAGCATTTTATTTATGTTTGGAATAAAAATACTTGTTAAGTTGCAGATAACTTTTAAAACTTTTTATTTAATTTCTATCTATATTATCTAAAATCATATCTGGCAAATAAAGCTTTAAATTAAATGTTTTCAACTTTAAAATTTTAAATATTATTAAATTCTTTAATTTCAAATTTCAATCAGATTTTTAGATCTAAAAAGGACAACTTGAAATTTCCCTTTATTTGAAACATTTTTGCAGTAGAAATTTTATCTTTTGCCAACAATTTGCGACATAAAGGCATGCAAATAACTACTTTGCACCCTGTGTGTTTTAACATTTATTTAATAAAGAAATACTTTTAATTATTTTTATTTTACATTTACTTTTGTACAACCTGATGAATACTCTACTTTCATTTGATTGTTTATTTTTAATGAAATACTGATATCCTAGGAATGGTAATTGTTTTTTTTTTTGTCTTGTTTGTCATAGTTTTTTGGCTTAAGCCTTATTTTTCTTAATGTTTACTTATTAAGCATTCTTACAAAATCCAGATATTTTAAATTTATTCTAACATATATGCTAATTTTTTCTAAATAGTGAGCCTAATTTGCTTGTGAGAGCTTGCAATCAGCTTGGTCAATTTCTTCAACATCGTGAGACAAATTTGAGGTATTTCAGTGCATTATTTTAATCAATATTTTATTTAAAAAATCTTCAATCTTGGAAACCTTTATCATACCTATTTTTACAGATATTTAGCATTGGAAAGTATGTGTTTATTAGCTACTTCAGAGTTTTCTCATGAAGCTGTTAAGAAACATCAGGAGACAATAATAAATGCATTAAAAGTAAGTATTTCTATTGCAATTTTGCATGCAAGTATTTAAGTAACATAATCACTGGTAAAGTTTTTTCCATATTTTAGTATCAGACTACTTGAATTTGCTTTGGATTTTTTTAAATTTAATTAAATGTTTGAGATGCTAAAAATAAATACTAATTGTTTTTAAAAAGTGAATTAAAGTAAATTTTTCAAATAACTATAAAATGATAAATGTAATAGTTTTAATACTATATTTATTAAATATTTGCATTTAAATTGTCTTACTTAGAATTAAAATTAAGGTTTGAGTTTTGCTTTAATTTATAAGGTTCTACTGAAAGTTAAATTGTAATGAGTAATATCATTATTTTGAAAATAAAAATTGCTAATGTTCCAAATGTATAGTAACATGATTTAGATTTATACCTAGGCAAATTTTTAACAAAATTTTCCTAGGAAAAATAAAATGCATATGAATACATCAAAATATAAATTTATGTTTTAATATTGATATGTATGTTTAATGTAAAATTTACTTAATATTTGATTACGTTAGGAAATTTTCAAATTTTATTTAAAATTCAAAGTTTTGGAATTTCTGTGCTTTCTCATTTGTTCCTAGTTTAAAACTAAAATCTGGAATATTAAATTTTTCTTTAATTTCTTGAAAAAATTTTACAAAAATGTGATTATATAAAATTGTAAAAAATGTATTTTAACACCAATATATTTAAATAAGTTTATAAAAAGATTCTTTGCAACTCTGAAGCTAAAGGTTTTTATTACTTTGAGAAGATTGTTTACTCTTATAGAAACTTATGGGTGGCTTTAAGTTGATGTACAGCAGATAATCTTAATTTTTGGTCATAATCTTATTAGGGAATAGAATAAACTTTCATTAGTTTTGCTGCCTATTGGCTGTTATTCATAATTTTTAGTGTTGTGTGAAAATTTTTAGTTAGTTTTATAATTCAAAGTTAAGTTTTTATCATGCAACTTGAGAACTTAAAATTACTTAGTCTTTTTACTAATTATTAAATTAACTTAAAATTACTTACAGTATTTTCCTTAAATTTATAGAAAAATAATTTATAAAACAATTTTTTAATTAGTTTATAGAAATTACAACATCCAATAAGCAAAATAACTAATAGAAAATTTTCTTGATTAAATGAAATGTAAAATATATCAAAAAATTTTTTCTAAAAATTAAAAAAATTTGAAAATTGTATTAAATTTTTTCAAAAAATTTTAGATTTGCTGCTTGTTTTTCATTGAATTACAAAAGCAATTATTTTTAAACTTGATTTGTTAATCTGGCAGCCTAATTCTTAGCACACTGCCTTTCAGTACTGCTTGTGGATTTCAATTAAAATAGCCCTTATTTGCAAACCAACCTATTTTGTAGAATAAGTTAAATAGCATTGTAGAAACCAGTGTACATTATTTTAAATAGAAACTTGATTTTTGTATTGTCATCCTATGTTTATTTATTTTGTTTAATGTTCTTTTCTATTTTCTTAAAATTTTTTCTTCATTTAAAATATATTTGAATTGCAACGTATGTTATTTAGACTGAAAAAGATGTAAGTGTGCGCCAACGAGCTGTTGATCTACTCTATGCTATGTGTGATAAGAGTAATGCTGAAGAAATAGTTGGTGAAATGTTATCTTATTTAGAAACTGCTGATTATTCTATTCGTGAAGAAATGGTAACTTAATTTCATTATTCAAAATCACTTATAAAGAAATAACACAAATAAGCATTACCTCCCTGAAATTTTTAAGATTTTGTAAACATAGAACAAGAGTTCATAAACTTTCTATTATAATATATTAAAAATATTAAGATATTTTATCTTGTGAAATGAATTCACAAGTAATTGTTTGTGAATTTTTGAATAAATATATATTATGGCAAATATCACAAATTTATTTTATCTTTGAAAAAAACTTAATATTTTCAGTTGAACTCAGTTATTTTTCTTTTGGTTATTTTGGTATTTTTCATTTAGAAACTCTTTATAAGAATTGAATTTTGTTGCATGCAGTAGTATTATATTGATATAGCAATGTACTTATATATTTGTCATATTAATTGAGCAGATATTTTAATATATTTTTGTATTTAAGTATGAAAATAATTATAATAGATTAAATTGTTATGTAAAAATGTTGCGTGTAATACATGCAACATTTTTTAAATATATCATTAGCAGTTTAAAGTATATTTAAATGAATATCATGCTAAATTAAAGTGCTGTGAAATTCTGAATTTAAAATGCATTTTATCACCCCCCCCCAAAAAATAATAATTTAGTTTAACTACCTTTAGTTAAGCAATAGTATTTTAGGGTAATTAACTCTACGACATAAATTTTCGAACTGATATGATGTGATAAAAATCAAAATTGTTATTTTCATATCTTTTATAGTTTATACAATCATAAACTGTTTACATCTGAATAGGAATTCGTTTAAAAATCAAAGTGGTAGTATTTTGCATCATAAACTATGTAATCATCTGTATTGAGGTACTGAAAACTTCTATTTCATTAGAATAATTTTTTATTCACTTCCAAATTTATTACATTTGGTCTCCATACTATTAACTCTTAAAACAATTTTACTTATTTTTTCTATTCTGATTTGAAAATCCAAGCTATAAACTGATTAATGTTCTATGTTTAAGTTCAATTGTTTATGGATAAGATTACCACTTCCAGCTTTCATGTTTGCAGTAAGTCATAATTAATTTGATACGTTTTATAATTATCTGATTTGATGGGTTTTTTTTGCCATTTGTTCTGTGTATTTTATCTTTGGATTTTGCACCAA
>JAPDSC010123726.1:594451-621968 GCA_026290005.1 Latrodectus geometricus | reverse complement strand
GGACCATATAGTAAAAATAAAATAATCCAGAATACTAAAAATTATACACAAAGCTTCTACCACATTTACTCTAGTTTCCTCTAAATTTTCTATTTTAAAAAGAGGCCATGCATGTGAAACTTGCATGATGAATTATAATGTTGAAATGCTGATATCTTTTCAATGCTTTAATGCTCAGTCAAAAGCTATTAGAATAGCTTAGATAGTATTTTAAACTATTAGATAGTATTTAAGAGATCTTGCTTTAGGTTTCTTACAAAAATTACATTTGACTTTTTCTCTCAACACATGAAAGTTATGCTTGTACAAACGGCAGAACCAATAGTCAGTATATGTTTTACTTCGATCAATATTAAACTGGTGCAACTTGTTCTTTTCAGTATCTTGCCACATAAAATCCTACCTACCATCAAAACTCATGTTACAAATTGGTTTATTCTACCCTTAGTATTCCTGCTCATATTAATGGGAATCTAATGACTACCATGAAAATATGGAATGTACTAGTTTTTGGCAGTCGTGGATTGCTCTGCAAAAATTGAATCACACCCATCATCAGCTTTTGAGTTATCACTAAAGCTTTCTGTGTTTAATATAGCTTATGGATTCAACTTGCCATGAGTCTGGATGATACAGCATCTATTTTAAACTGGATTTTGTTTGTCCATATTATCAAATTAATATATTTATCCATAAAATCCCATACACACAGCCTAGCAGCTGAATGATTTGTGCTTTGGCCCTCAGTTTGTGTATTTGAATCCTACAGCTTGCCAGTTGGCATGTAAATGGATTGCGCTATGATCTTTGGTTCAACAATTTGTATTTGATTCTGACCTGGGCCTTGAATGTTGCAGTTCATAATCCACTTTAAACTGAATTTTGCTCTAAATAGCCCTCATGTGTAAAAAAATTACTTCTGAGTATAATCCATATCAACTCACTTTGATATATATATATTTGTACAATGTTCAAAAGCACTTTAAATTATAAATTCTGGTTAGTCTCTTGAGCAAAAATTAATTCAACCAGATTTGGTCCAAAAGTGTTAATAGGGATAACCAAGTCATTTAAGTGATATAAAGCCATCACTAATAATCTAGATAGGTGGTTCATCATAAAACAAGTGTTTGTATTGACAGTTCAATATTTGCTGTAGCATAAACTGTTAATATTTTAAGCATGACTTTGGCAGTTCATAGTGCTGTTATATGAAAAATAGCGCCTTTAATTGTGTTAACATTGAATTAACATGGTTGCAGAATTTTCCTTTTCTGGCAAATCCTAGTTCTGTTTAATATTGCCCATATACATTTAACAATGTCACTGTTCTATGTCTGGAAATGATGGTATGAAGTATCAGTGTATATATGTCAGTTCCTATTCACCTTATCTTCACTTTGATTAGCAAATGTTGCATTTCTGATTTGTTAGGATGTGTGTTTAACACTATCCTCAAAATGATAACATGTTTCAATAGAACACTATAATTGCAGTTGCTAGACTGTCTTGATCACATCTGATATTGATAATATGAAATTTGCTGAAAAAATTAGTTGCTCAGTTTTTAGGGAAATGAGCTATATGTTAAACCAATGAAAGAATATTGCAGATTTTGGAAGTGCATTTCTTGGAGATTTATTTGCTACTATTTCAACAGGAATGTTCACATATTTTTAACATGGTTTTGAATTCATTTATAGATTTTGGATATTTTTCAGATTTTTGGGACGTTTTATGAATTATATGCTCTGTATCTCTGTTTTAGTTATCAAATTAGCAGTGTAATGATTAACATCCTTTGTGACAATTTGTGGTTTCAACTTTAGCTGATTGATTATGTAGGGGTTCACAGTCCCACTTTAAATTATGTCCTTGCCTCTTTGTATGCAAGAAGTGAACAATCTCAGAGGAATTAAAAATATCTTAATTGCAGAAAAATTAAAGCTGAATAAAATTGCATGAAAATAAAGTTTTTATATTTGTTTTATTTGTGAGTTACTAAATTTTTCCATATTAATATTATCCTAAGCTTTATTTGTTACTGAATGTGTTTTGTGTTAGAAGTTAAATATTTAATTTTATTTTATTGTTTAATTATTCCATTTTTCATAAATATTAAGCTAAATACTGCTATTTTAATTCTCATGTAGAGATTGAAAGACTTTAAGCTCTCAAGGTGCTCTGCTATATAGTTTACTGAATATTTGAATAAAAATGAAATAATTTTTTATATTTTTAATTCATAGAAGTTACTTTATTCAGACTTTTCTAATTTTACTTTATAAGTGCTTGTGAATATCTAGTCTTTTATCTGAGCTGTTAGCCAAATAATTAGTACTTTAGTTATATCGACTCAACAGTTTGACGGTTTGAGTCTTGGCTATGAATGTTTAGTGATTCAGAATCCATTCCAAGCTGTTAGTTCCAGTGTAATTAACCTTTACAACTAAAACTGATTGTTAAAGAATCAAACTAGTATCCTATTATAAACTCTAAAATTTCATAAAAAGTTACTATGGCTATTTCAATAGCTTTTGAATTTGTTAAATATTTTTGAAAACTTTTTGGAAAATCAGTTCCATTTTAGTTCCAGTATATAAACACATAGATTTAATATATATGTGCAAAGATGACCTTTTTTAAGGTGTTACAGGGTATGTTAATTGTCAACGTACAATTTATCTGTAAAATTGTAACAATTGTAATTTATTTTCAATATTTCATAGTTTTTTTTTTTTTTTTTTTACAAAATTGGCTTTTCTTCAGCTTAGCCTAATAAATGTTAAATGAATTCATGGACCTCAACAAATTTTTGCATTAAAGGTTATTTAAGTGCAGTTCTACATTTTTGTTCAATTTTAAAATATTCTGTTAAAAATTTTTAATAATAAAATTTAGCATTGACTAAAAATCAATTTAATACTCTTATATTGGGTAAAAAAATTAATGCATAAAATGTTTGTAGGTATTGAAAGTTGCTATTTTAGCTGAAAAATATGCCTCAGACTACACATGGTATGTTGATGTGATTCTGAATTTAATAAGAATTGCTGGAGACTATGTCAGTGAAGAGGTATGTTTAACCTACCAGCTTGTGTATAATACTAAGTTTTTGTTTCCCTATATTGAAATTATTTTTGATAGAAATTGCTGTCTCCCCCCCCTTTTTTTAACTGTTTAAAATTTTTTTTTGATGCAATCACTGTAATTGTAACCTTGGAATGACTTTAGCTTTATTTACCAATCATAAATACAGTCACTTTGTACTTAAGTTTTTAACTGATGTTAGATAGGATTTCCAAATTTTTTGTATGTTTAAATTTTTATTAAATTCTTAATTTCCAGAGAATACTATTCTAATATATTTATTAAGTTGATGTTTATAGTGTACAATTTTAATATCCTTGCAATAATTTTTTGCTTTATCAAGACTGTGTATAAAAAATCATTGTTAGAAACCTTGTGAAGAAAATTTTACTCTATAGACCTTTATGGATATTTGTGCTGAGGACATAAAACAGAAGTTAAGTATTAATAATTCCAGCCTGATAAGATTTATTAAATTGAAGGATGTAGTTTATATTATTGCAAGACCAGCTACAGAACTTTAATACTTTGCATGTTATATGGATTGAAGGATTTGAAAATAGATGCTCATCTATATATAATATATATTGCAACTGCCATACATTAAATCAGAAATAGAGTAAATGAAAAGCAGCATGGTTCAAGTTGAAGACTGAAAGAATACTCAATGTATTGCAATCAATCACTTGGAAAAGCAGCTGATAAATGTGCCAGGCTAGTTCAATTGAAAAAAAACTTCGTGGAGTCATTTCTAAACTTGGGCAGAGTTCTTTACTATCTTATCTGAAATTTTTCTCACAGTAATTAATATTAAAAGGTTGTCATTTTGTTTGTTTTACTGGTGAAACAAATGCTGTGCACTGGATATTTTATTTAATAAATTTTGGAGAATTTTAAAATTAAGTTTGAATTTTAAAACATAATTTAACAAATAATAACATGCGCCATAACATTAAACATAACATTTTATAAATATAATAACATGTGCCATTTCCTCATTTTATGCTCGCCTAAAAAGAAATTCACTGTGCCATAACATCCTCCCACTATTAAAGAATGTTACTGTCCTATTGAGAAGCAATAATTCATAACCTCACAACTGCTTCAATAAAAAAAGAAGTCAAAACAGTGTATAGATGGCTATCTGATACTCACTGACTTTCCTTACTGGTGATGGATTTCTTTACTCACTGTGACCAGTAATATTTGTTCACTTTATGCAGATTCACAGAAGATTCTTCTATATTGGAGCCATAAGCATTATCCTCTGACAAATCAAGATTGATGCCAGGTTCTTTTCATGAACAGATCAAGGCTCATGACAAAGATTCTTATTGAGTTTTCATATTGAGAGTATCCAAGAAATACTGTCATGTTGCAAATATTGGAGAAATTGAGCTTTAGAGTATTTGCAGTTTTGTAATGGTAGGAATTGTGTTGAACTGGTCAGGTGAAGAGCTCCCAACTGAATGGTCAGCTCTTTGGCCTTCAGTTCAGTAGTTTGTGGATGTGATTCTCATCTCTTGCTTGGATAGTTGCAGAATTTTGAAGTTAAAATTAATAGTCTGAATCCAATTAGCCCTTCTGTACAAAAAATTACCATAAAGTGTAAATCAAAGTTAAACCATTTTGTGCTTGAATGTTGGAGTGGCTTGATATCCACTTTAATCTGCTGCTTGTCTTTTTTTGTACAGCGATAATATTTTAGGAATGAGATTTTCAAACCCTGTGACTTTAAGGCTGTTTGAACTGTAACCTATATAGAACTAAAAGATCAATTCGTTTTTATGGATAATATCTAAATACACATGGCTATACTTGCTGACAATTATGTGGAAGAAAAGGATTATCATTTGATGTATTAAGGGAGATATCAAGAATAGAATTGCCTTTTTTGGAAAAGTTGTGTAAATTGTCTTGCAAAGCTTTTAAGCCATTAAGATTTCTGCCATCATTATCAGTAGCCTTATTAATATCGGCTCATTGTGAGGCTTGCATAGTTGCATGTATACAATTTTGCTTTGTCTGATAGGAGGTCATGCTTCTTTTCAGACCATGGTATAAATATTAAGCTGACAACTGAATCATAATGCTCTGACCTTTTTTCAGTAGCTTATTTCTTTGACTTCCATCTTGGGTGCTGATGTTTGTAGTAGTTCAGATTCTAATTTAAACTATTGGTCCCTGTCAAATTAGAACTTTTGCAAAATATGACATCAGAACATTTTTTCCTGTCATGGCATAATTTTAAATTTGCATTCTAGTAAGATTTTATAAATCTTATAATTATAATGAATTTCTTCATAATGTGCTGTACATATTTAGATTAATAATTAGCATATGAAATCTTTAAATCTGCATTGTTCCGTTGCTCTTGAAGAAATTGTTTATTTTCTTTAAATGATTGTTTTTTTTTCAATGTTCTTATTTTTATTCTTTTATCAATGAAATGGAAAAAAAAAAGAATGGAAAAGTAATAAGATCCCATTTTTAGGTTTGGTATAGAGTTATACAGATTGTCATAAATAGAGATGACGTTCAAGGCTATGCTGCAAAGACTGTTTTTGAGGTAAAATGCTTATACAAGCATATCATAAAAGCTAAAAGATAATTCTTATTTTAATATTTTGATTTTATTTTGAAAGGCTCTTCAAGCTCCTGCTTGCCATGAAAATATGGTTAAAGTTGCAGGTTATATTTTAGGGGAATTTGGCAACCTCATTGCTGGAGACCAACGGTCAAGGTATGTTTCATTCTGAATTTTACAAATTGATGTCTATACAGAAATGTGAAATTTACCAAAATATAGAATTAAATCTGTTTTAATTTTTATATATCATGTATGAAATTCACTTGCCCTTATTTTGAAAATTCTGTTCATTTTTTTATTAGTCGTTTGAGTAGCCATAGGATTATTTACATAAACAGGATATTGTAATTGAGTGATTATCACTTTTATTTACAAGTTTATATCTGCATATATATTGTTCAAAAATGTTAACATCATTTTTTGTAATTTATCCTTTAATTACATTTGCCTATTGTCTAATTAAATATCTGCCAATAGGTGTCAAAGTATAAACTATAAGTGAATGCAATTAGTCATGATTTTAAGTAATGAACTGATAATGAATATTTCCTTCTTTATCATTGATTAGTAAATACATTCTGATTGCACATATGTCCTGTGTGTCAATTATACAAACTGACAGTTGAATGTATTAGCACTCTGCTTTCAGTTACAATTCATTAGTTCAATTCACATGTTTGTGGTTCAGAATTCATTTTAAAAAAATAAATCCTTTCAAAAAATGACCTTGAAGTGATAAAATCAAACCGTGTCTCTTTAATCTGTTGATGACCAATATAACACCTACATGAATAATTTCTTTTATGATTTTCTTTCAGGTATTTTGAATTTAACCATATTTTTGTAATGTATTCATTACCTATTAATAGTAATTAATATATTTAGGGTGGTAGATAAATCATCAATATTCTGGTCCTCAAATTAATACTTAAATATTCATTCCTACATTGTGCATAGATGTTGACATTTGTATATTATATTAAATTAAGTTTTCATCAAATTGGTAATTGTATATGAAAGGTGTTCTTCTAAACTGCCAGTTAAATGATTGGTGCTCCTGCCTTTAGTTCAACTGTTTATCAGTTTGATTTCCACCTGGAGCTTGACTGTTGTTATTCTGCTTTCATTTTATATAGTAGATCCCTGTTAAATTAGCTCTGGTATACAAAAGTTACCATAGAATGATAAACCAAGTCAAAATTAATGAATCTAAACTTAGCTATAAAGTGTTTCCTAGTAAAAACTTAAACTGTTAAAACATAGTAAAATCTTAGAAAATTCATTTTATTTTAAATTTATCTCTGAGCAGGAATTTATATAGGTTTTTAAGTTGTTAATGTATAAAAGACTATGACAGCAGATAAGTTACTATCTATTTCTGCTGAATTGTATCTATACTAATATAAAATTTTACTGACTAACAGAATTGAAACCTTGGTAAACTTTTCAACATAAATTTTGACTGAAATATATTTCCTTCTTACATGTTTCTATTTGAGACTCCAAATGTTTCTGGTTATAAAATGAAACTGATTCATCTTGAAGTATTTACTGGACTTCTACTGTAATCTTATTAATCTTTTAATGATAGGAAAAGTAGTTGTTTATTTTGTGACTGTTAAATTGCATTCTAATTTTTATATACTCCCGTAGCTGTAAATTTCGGATAATTTTGCAACTGAAATTCAAGAAACATAATTTATTCATAAACCCTATATATTAAATGAGAAGGAGCAAAATGTGTATGTATATTAACAGGTACACACAAACCACGATTATAACTCCCTAGACCATTTACACCACATATTGCCCATACAACAACTGAACAGTACATTGCTATGATGGTTGATACCTCGTATGTTCTGGCGCAGCATGTCCTCTTTTGGACCTTGTGCCATTAAACCCAATCAAACAACAACCTCGTATGTTCACCATACGAGGAAAATAGTCTGTACAATGTCGAAGATTACATTATCCAGTAGAACTAGGACAGAAAACTCTGCTCAATGAACAATGCTTTCCAAAGGTTCTTTACAAATGTAGTAGGTGTTTGACAGGCTGCGATTTTTCGGCCAAGCATGTCCCACACTAAATCTAATGGATTCAAATCCAGTGAGAATCCTATTCATTCCATTCAGAGGATATCCCCTGATTGAAAGCAGTTGATGCTCAAATGGTAAGGACTGCTTTGTCATCCTTAAACACAAATTTGTCACCCCTTGGAAAATGATAATGCTGTCCCAGAATGTTTTGGTTAGTTTTACCTGTCGTGGTACTAGTTTGAATATGCGGATCTTTTCTGGAGCTTAGTGTATTGCCTTCCAAATGAGCACTCTCGCATGGTCTATAATGTCGTTCAGTGATTTTGTCTTGGTGGTTCTGGTGCCTGATGTAACATAAACATCACACTTGAATTAGACAGCAAGCAAAGCATTGACTCGTCAAAAAATAAGCCCACCATGACTTTATCCACATCAATTCTTCTCTGCTCCAAATGAACTGCTGGTGGCAGTATTTTGCTATGAGCAGACCATATCCGACAGGCATGCTATCATATTGTCCATACTATCTCAAACTTTTATACGATTTGCTTTGAAAAATGGTCATACTCTTAGTGAAAGATGGCTGATGTGGCAGGTTTGCTGCTGTGCTGTTTCTTTTGTCAGTTACTATCAAATAACAGTCATCAAGTGTTGCTAATCAGGAATGACTCTATTGATATTTCCAGTAACGTCTATTGATATTTCTAGCCTGCAATCTTTGCCATAGCCCAGAGATGACACTTTGGTTGACTCCAAGTTCCTAAGCTACTACCATCTGCATACACTTGCATTATAAGCAGCTACACTTCTTAAAACCTTCACATGCATTCTCTGTGACATACCTATGTGATTGTGGCTCTGAGTGCTGTATGAACCAGTTGGGAAAAAGTTTCCTTCTTTGCCACAGGTTCTTACGTACCTTTTATGCTTTTGTCATTGTGAGGTATGCTTGGTGTCATTAGGTGCCTTCCTGTAATTTGTATATAATGCTTGATCATGTGTGTTTTTCTTCAAATGGCGTTTTTCCTTTTCCATTTGGTTTCTGTGTGCTTCTAGATTTCTTTAATTTATGGATACACACATATATGTTGTGTATGTATATATATATATATATATATATACAGAGGTGATTTTCAAAAGGATAGAAACACTTGTGAATAAAAGGGACATTCGTAAGTCTTAAAATATAATCTTGGCTGCCAGATTTTTAGTATAAAAAATACATATATTAGGTAGTATAAGAGAACTTTAGCAGAGTTGTCTATGTTTTGAATTTGTCTGAAGCGTAAAATGTCAGGCCTCACTCATTTTCAAAGAGTCCAAAATGTAGGAGCCTGACTAGCTGGAGTAACAGTGATCAAAACATCCCAGCTTTTAGGCGATTCTAAAGGCATGGTGCTTAAAGTCGTGGCAGCATGCACACAGCGCAGAAAGATAACCTCAACAAAGCAAAATAATGGACGGAAGGAGAAGCTGAGTGAAAGAGACTGAGTATTAAAGCAGATTGTAATGTCTAAAAAGGAAATAACTGCAGCCAAAGTGACTGTAGAGCTCAATCAGCATCTGGATTCCCCAGTGTCAATAATTAGTTAGGAGATACCTTCATAAAGAGAACATCTACTGTAGAACAGCGAATCCCAAGCTACTTGACACAGATGCTAATGTCAAATGTCATGTAGAGTTTTGCCACAACCACAAAACCTGGTCACTTTATTAGTGGAAGACTGTTATATGATCTGACGAATCATGTTTCACACTTTTCCCCACAACAGGACAGGTACATGTCTAGAGAACACCTACACAAGCATATGATCCCAATTGCCTCCTTCTAACTGTCAAGCATGGAGGTGGATTGATTGTGGTATGGGCAGCTGTGTCATGGTTTTCTGCTAGTCTAATCGTAACCTTGAAAGGAAGGATCACTGGGGAGAAGTATAGAGAAGTTTTAGCTGATCAGGACCATCTTATGATGTAAACTTTGTTTCCTGCAGGAGATGGAATTTTCCTAGATAATGCCCTCATTCATGCAGTCCAGAGTTGTCCAATCCTGGTTAGATGAACATGAGAATGAAGTGGAACGTCTACCTTGACTTGCACAGTCCCCAGACCTCAATATAATCGAACCGTTTGGTCTAGTTTAGAGCTTTCAATCCATAATCGATATCCTTCACCGGCATCTTTCATGGAAATTTCACAATATCTCCATTGAGAATGGTACAATATTCCTCTAAACACTATTCAGAAACTGTACAATTTGATTCCCAGGCGAATCAAAGTTGTATTACATGTCAAAGGCGGTCCTATGCCATATTAATAAAGGATTCCTTCAAAATTTAGGGTGTTCATTATTTTGATAACCACCTGTGTGTGTGTATATATATATACACGTGTGCACATATATATATGGAATGAATTTATATATATATTATTCAAAACAGAAACTATTTGAATGTATTTGTAGAAAATTATTTGAAAGTTTGTAACATTTGGATTTTTCACAAATTCAGAGTACTTTATAATGTTGCTCCTGCCTTTATTTTAAAAACTAAATATTTCCTATGAAAGCACAAAAATTTATAAAATTTGTTTGTGCATTCAAAAGTTTTATTCTTTTAAAACTAATTTTGTTTTTAAAAAACATGAACAAATTTTAATTTACTCATTAATTTCATCAAAGATGCATTTTGGTTAAAAGAACTATTCAGTATAAATATTCATAGACCACTGTAGAATTGCTTCTGATGAGTCATCTTAAAATGAATTTGAGGTAATTCCTACATTTGTTATCTTGTATTTATAATATGTGAGCTTAACTCTTGAACTGAGTGCAGCAAACTAGCAGTAGAATGCTTAGACTTTTGAGATCTGGTTCAACAGATTGTGGATTCAAATCCCACCAATTGCATGAGTGCTTGTAGTGGTTTGGAGTCCACTTAACTGTTGGTCCCAGTCCAATTAGCCCTTGTATGCAGAAAGTGACAGTTGATAGTCAACCAACCTGAAAAAAATATAAAGTGTGGATGTCTAAAGTTGTTTTGAATTTATTTAAAATTTAAACTTGGTCCAATTAGCCTTTTATGTGAGAATGGACATTGACAATTTAAAGATGCTGAATACTTTCATTACAGAATATTTTGTCATTTTCAACAGTAACTAATATTTTCTCATGTTAGTTTCAATGCATTTTAATGATTCCTCATGAGCAGTACAAATGAAAAATTGTCTACTAAATAAAATCTTAGTTTTTTTCAAGTGTTGTGCTTAAAGTGTTTAAATTTTATCTGTGTGGATTACTTTTTATTGCCTTTTATTATTTTCTATTTTTATGCTTTTTATTGCTTATTACTTTTTATTGCCATTGTACATTTATGTACACATTTAATTTTTCACTGTAATTTTTATGGCTGAAATTCTCTTATAATTGATATTTTTTCCTTCGGCCATTCCTGTTATTGTATATAAGAAATTAAAATTTTACCAATATTTAAAACTTCTGTATATTTTGAAAATTATTCATTTAATTATTAAAAATGACATTCTTTGTGTTTTCATTAAATTTTATGTATTTTATCTAAATTGAAAGATGTATTAATGTTTACTCAAGTCTTGTAAATATTGCAGTGTATTTTTAAATTTAGTACTATATAGCATAAAATAGTATGAGTTATTAAAATATTTTCTGGGGTCCATTAAAATAAAATTATATTTTGAATATAGTATCCTTTTGATTTTTTTACAATGTATATTAAATCGCAATTTTGGCAATTTAATATACATTTTAAAAATTATTTTAAAAAAATTTCCTGCTTATTTTAAAAGCAGTTTTCCCAGAAAATACATATGCTATTGAATTAATGTATTAATACAGTATTTGTAAATTTTGTGTTTATTGAAGTTGTGAAATTAGTGTTTAGTTTATGTAGTTAAATGAATTTATGCATTAAAATTGTTTTATTTAATTTAGATCTTTTTTCAAATTTTTGTGTTTAAAAAAACTTTTTTTTTTACTAAAATTTTTATTAGTATTGCCTAAGTCTTGGTAATATTTCATTGCTTTTGATTTCCATTAAATTAATTTGATATTATATTCTAGCCCTCTCATTCAGTTTAAATTACTTCATTCAAAATATCATCTTTGCCCAGCTGCAACTAGAGCTCTATTATTGACTACTTACATAAAGTTCATAAACTTATTTCCTGAAATTAAACATGAAATTCAAGCAGTAAGTAAATTTTATAAAGATAAATTTGTAAAATTAAGAAATTTATGACATCCTGTATTGTAATTTTAAATATTTTCAGATTCTAAAAAGTGATAACAATATCAGAAGTGCAGATGCAGAGTTACAGCAGCGTACTGTTGAATATTTGCAATTGAGTAGTATAGCAACTCCTGATGTTTTAGTAAGTGGCTATCTGATTTGTTTTTGAATAATGCATTTAAACTCAGTTTTGAAATTTATTGCACATAAAATTAAACTAGAACCAAAAATTTTCATTAAGAAAATTGTATACTCTAAAGGACATTTATTCTGAAAATTCTCAATAAAGTAACATTTCCTAATACCAATTACATAGAAATTTCAAAATTTATAAAAAGTCTTCAATTTACAGTGTATGTTTATTTATAATCAACATATTCTATAATTTATTTGTATACATAGGTGTATGTACATATATATATAATATATATATATATAGGTCCATGTGTGTATAAATGTTTATGTATAAAATTACCATGATAATGAAACAAAATGTATTAGGCTTTATCAATTTTAACCCAAAAAATTTACTGGAACTGTTAAGTTTTTGAACATAACAATTTTTTCTCTGTTTGATTTTACATTGGTATTGTTTGAATTAATCATTTCAAATACAGGGAAATATTATCAAATACAAATTTTCCTCCAAAAACAGTTTTAAGATGTTATAAAATTAAAAACTTGTAACTCGAAAAATGCAATTTAAATTCTAGTGAATAACAATACATATACTCATAATAGCAAATAAACCAGTAATCAAAGTAGTAAATATAAACAATTAAATTTTTTTGTAAATTGACAATCATTATAATTGTTTTCAAACAATTTTTTTCTAAATGTATTTGCAGCAGCTTTTTATGTAATATAAATAGATCTGTCTTTGCACTCAATTATTTCATTATTCACCAATAATGTGTATTAATGTTTAATAGTATCTTTTTGCAACTGTATTTTGTTCATAGTTAAAAATTTTATTTTTGAATTGTTTGTTAATTTGTTTGTAAATCCTCAAATTGTTTTGTTAGCTTTTCTAAGGCAATTTTTGTCATGAAATTAATAACTTACAAAGTAAATCATTTAATCAACATTTCTCTATCATAATTTTAAATAAAAATTTTCTTTCTTACAAATTTTTAATGTTCAATTTAGATTTTTATTCTTTTCATAAAAACTGCAATTAAACCAAAAAAATATTAAATATTTGACTATCTTAATCTTTTATTCAGACAAGTCTAACATGTTTAGTGACTTCATTTTGTCAGAATTACGATTTTGAGTGAATAGTTTAACCTTTTGAATTATCAATTTTGATATTCTAATATAAATTGGTTATTTTTCACACATGATTCATATGGCAATATATTTTCTAAAGATTTGATAGAAATTTAATAAAAATAAAGGAATGTAACTTTTAATGTGATTTTAATTATAAAGCTGTGTTCACCAAAGCCGTATAAGTATATATCCTTATTATATTTTAATATTACTAGGCAACTGTTCTGGAAGAGATGCCCCCATTTCCAGAAAGAGAATCTTCCATTTTGGCTATTTTAAAGAAAAAGAAACCAGGTGTGGCTGAAGGATTACCACCAAATGCAGTTACCAAAGATCATCCAGCATTATTCAATCATAATGCTGCAAATAATGTTGACATCAACAGCGCAGTAAGTAAAAAAATTGTTTCTTGAAATAAAGGATGAGCTGGTAGCTGAATAGTTAGCGCTCTCGCCTTCGTTTCAACAGTTTGAGGATTCGGAATCCACTTTAAACTATAGGTCAATGTCTAATTAGCCCTGATGTGCACAAATCTTAAAAAAATAATAAACAGTTACATTAGAAATTTGTCAATTTTAATGAAATCGTTACTTAATCTTCATTCAGTATTTTTTCTATTGGCAATGATTGTCAATCATCGCCAATCAAATAAACTATTTCTAGTTATAATTACCTTCACTGTGGCATTAATTTCTTGATTATCAGAATTTTTATTCATTAATTTGCATGGAATTTTAATTCAATTCTTTAAAGTGATTAGATTTTCATTTTTGTCTACTGTATTTCTCATAAATGATTTATTCTCTCACAAAAGTAAACATTTGGTTTTAATTTTTCTTAGACTAGAAAACCCCCCTTCTGATACTGCTTAGTTTTTTTTTTTTTTTTTTTTTTTTTTTTTATAAACAAATTTGAATTTTTTTCTTCATTTTTTAGCCAGCATCAACTACTGTAGATTTGTTGGGTATTGCTGGTACACCTACAAGTTCTCAAGCTCAGCCATCAGCACCAACAACTAATGATCTTCTAGTTGATGTATTTGGTGACTTATCAGCAACTGCTCCTGCTTCAAATGCAGCATCTCCTCCAAATACCTTAGCTCCAGGATCCGTAGTCATTTCTAATGATGAAGGATTATATAAGTATGTTAAATTTCAATTTTTAATTTTCTTAAAAAGTTACTTTTTTCTGCCACAGTAATCATTTTATTCTTTTTAATTTGTGGCAGCATTTAAAAAAACATTTTTTTTTATACTGAATATTAGTTTTTTTAAAGTTGATCTAATAGTTTATTTAGGAAGATTGTTTTGTCTATGATCTTTTTAATTTTTCAAAAAAACAAACAGTAAATTTTAGTGGATGTGAATTGTTAAAGTTTTTTGAAAAGCTTTATTACTTATAATTCCAGAATTTGTCATTATTACAAGTAGGATCGGTATGAAAGCTGATGAGTTGCATACAAAATACAAATAGGACATTATTTCTAATTTTCAAATAACTTTCTGTAAAAATTGTGCATTAAATTTGCAAAAACAATTAAGGTTAACAATATATTCATCATTATCTGCACTCAAAATTTGATGTAAAAGCTAATTGATTTAAATCATGAGAAATTGGGAGTATCTTGATACTTGATGACTTACTTTTTATAGCCAGATTTATTTTTAAAAAATTTGGATTAGCTTGGTTCTTATGATATGTTACAAATCCTATCTCTGGGTTGTCATTGTATATATCTGTATGAAATGTTTGTGGATAAATATGTGGACAGCTATAGAACAAAGTTTTTAAGCAACAAAATAGTATGCTTATTTGTATCAATGTTGTGAAAAATAATTGAAAAGGAAATTGCTGTTTTATCTAGAATAAGTAAATGACCTACTTTTTTTAAATCCAGACCTATTTTGTTGATGTAGTTAGTATAAAATATTTTAACAACATGATAAAATGTTTGTAATTTTATATTTTATCTTTTTTGTCTAGGCTTGTCTGTAAAAATAATGGTATACTATTTGAAAATGATTTACTGCAAATTGGTGTCAAAAGTGAATTTAGGCAGAACTTGGGACGCATCAGTTTATTTTATGGAAACAAAACTCCTCTTCAATTCAACAATTTTACTCCTAATGTTTCATGCTCTGATAGTCTTAGTCAAAGTATCCTTTTTTTAAAATAAATTACTAGTCACTACTATTTGATTGTATGATTTTAATCTGTACAAAGCTTTTTTTTTTAAATTGTCTGAATAATTAAATGCCCTAACATTTGCTAGAAATAAATATACAGTGCAAGCCTGTTGAACCTACAATAGATGCTGGTGCACAAGTTCAGCAACAATTAAATGTTGAATGTTTGGAAGATTTTAATGAAAAGCCTGTTTTAACGATTCAATTTATGTAAGTATATTAAATTTGCTGTATTTCAGATACTTAAATTTTTTACATTTGCTTGAATTTTTTTTTCTTTCCTAGGTACTCTAATGTCCTACAAAAGTTATCCATGAAACTTCCTGTTACTGTTAATAAATTCTTTGAACCAACTGTTATGAATTCTGAAGCATTCTTCACGAGATGGAAAAATCTAAACAAGTATACTTAATTATTTTTATATCTAAGAACTTTTTGGGTAAATTTATTTTAAATTTACATGTTCTCTATATTATAAATTTTTAGTCCTTCTCAAGAAGCTCAAAGAATATTCAAAGCGAAACATCCGATGGATACGGAAACAACAAAAACAAAGGTAGGAAATTTATTTTTACTTGTATATCTAATATTCTATATGCACAAAGTAGTCGCAAATATTTGTACATGTTAACATATTTCTTTACACATGGCTTGTACAATACCAACGCATTTTAAAATTGTTTATACCTCAATGTATCATTTTAGTTCAGTTTCAAGAAACATTTTTCTTAAAGAATTTGGGAAGTGGTTGCTGAAGAATCAATTGTAATCATGAGTTTGATTCCAACTAACTAACGATTATAATAAACGTCTTGGTCCCTATTAAGCTAGTCATACTATTAAATGGTTATCATTCAAGTTTTTCAACTTAAAACATTGGGTGTTTGATTTCCAGATTAGGGTGTAGGTTGTATAAATATAAAAATTGCTTTAAGCTGTAGATTGTAATTCTGTGTTTAGTTTTGAAACCAAAACTCAAATTTTTGTTTAGAGGCATGGTGTGTCAAATCATAAGAAATGTGAACGTTTGCTAGTTCACCTAATAGATATTAGTGAAGATTTTCCTTCAACCTAAAAAAAATTGTATTTACACACTAACAAATTTAATGTAATTAGAAATTTTTAAAAAGCAATAAGAAATGCAGAAACGTTTTAAACCGAGGATTTTGAGAACAGTTATGTTCAAGAGATTTTCTTAAAAGATAATCGTATGTTATAAAAATCATTCTATGTACTTCAGCAGCAGTTTTGTTACTTTAAGTATACAAAAATAATTTAGAAACAAAATTAAAATCATATAAATTACTATATTCCCCTCTAATCTTTGTAATAGATTAAACATTAAACACTGATTGAACATAGGGACATGCATTTAATGTAGGTGATCTCTTAATATTCACCCTTTATATAAATTTATGCTACCATTTTTAAATGTGTTTTATTGTTTAATTATGTTTCTTTCATGGTAAGTTTATTCTGTAAAAGCTTAAGCTGAGCAATTAGCAGAGTGGTTAGTGCTCTTGCCTTCGATTCAATAGTTGCAGTTTGAATCCCATTGTAGGCTTGAATGTTTGTAGTGGTTCGGAATCTGCTTTAAAGTATAGATTCTGGTCTCGTTAGCCCTGGTGTGCAGAAAATGACTGGTGAGCGACAAACCAATTAGTAAAAGGTTAGAGAATTGTCTGAATATGAAGGGTACAATGAATTTTGAAATTTGGAAATAGTGCCTGCTAAAATAATGTTTTAAAAATTTTGTTATGTGATAATGAAAGAGTATTTAGACTGATTAGATTTAGTAAAAATATCGTGGATTTGTTTATTTTAAAAATTGAGAAGGTTTTACATATAGGAGTAATCTTGAAAGCTGCCTTGCTTGGCTAAATCTTAATGATAATATTTTGTATTAATTTAATTTGCCAGTTTTTCACTCTATATTGTAATAGTTGCATAATCATGCTCAGTACAAATAGTACTCGGTTTACAATTGAAATATATTATTCTATGTGTGTAGCAATTTTTCTTCTGTGGATTGATCTGGGTGCCTTTGAGTGATGTAAATGATTCTAAACATCTTTATTTTAAAGCTCTGATACTGTTTAAGGTTTTTCTAGTTATATTTATGAAATATTAATTAGGTATAGCAAATATATTTATAATTTATAGAATTTTAATTGAGCTTCATGTATTTGTTTAGCTAGCTAATAAAATTTATTACACAAAATGCAAAATGAGAAAGAGAAGCATAAATTAATGAATTAGTGATTGACTTAGCATAATTAAAGGAACTTTTTATTCTATGTATAAAATAGGGTTTATATGTTCAATCTTTAATAATCTGAATATTTAATAAAAGAAAATCTATTTTTTCAAATGCAATCTTTCTTTGTAAATTTTTTATAAATTTGTTTTATGCTTTTTTGTTCATTTAAACTTTAAAAGTTTGCTAGGTATATATTATATGGCCGAGCTAGCATGATCAGTGCTCTGGCCTTCAGTTTTGTGGGTTAGAGTTCCACTTTGAGAGGGATTGTTTGGAGTGGTTTAAAATCCACTTTAAACTGATGGTTGTAACACATAAGTTTTTATTCTGGTATAAACCAATCCAGCATGTAGATACAGTGATTATGAAACAAGACAAGAACATATGAATACTTAGAATGTGCTTCAAATTTCATGAAATATTAAACATTCATTTATATTGCTTTTGATATATTGATATTCTTCACTTAAATTGTTTTTTTATTTCATACATTCAATTTATTTTGTGTGTTTTAATGGTGTGAAATTTCATTTTTAGCTTAATGGGTTTGGTATTATGTTACTGGAAGGAATTGACCCAAATCCAGAAAATTTTGTATGTGCTGGAATTATACATACAAGCACTGTTCAAGTTGGATGTCTATTACGCTTAGAACCAAATAAGCAGGCGCAAGTAAGTGTATTATTATGAAATTCAGTTTGCTCTATAATTAAAATACTCCAAAATGTTCTTAAAAAATTGCATTGACAGTTTGCCAATGCATTTTTTCAGTAGAAGAGAATTATTTATTACTGTGAAAAACACAAATGGTTTTTTTATAACTTCTTTGTGTGGTACTCTTTAACGAAATACTGGATTCATTGTGTGTTTGTGTCTATATATGTATATATATATATATATATATATATATATGTGTGTGTGTGTGTGTGTGTAAACAATTCATGGTATTTTTCTTGCAATTAACTATAGACTACTAAATGTGTAGTTGATTTATAATATCGAGCTGGTATCTCAGTATCTCAGGCTGAGCTGGCAGCCAAATGGTTAGAACTCTTGCTTCAACTGTTTGTTGGTTTGAATCTCTTTGGGCTTGGATTTTATAGGGGGAAATAATTCCTGAAAGCTATAATAGAAGCACTAATAGTTGAACTCTCTTGGTGATATCATATATTTTAATGTTCATTGAATCCCTACTAAAAAGTGGGAATCAACTGTAAATGTTGACTTAGCCCAATACTGCTTTAAATAGATGATAGTGTTTCATTGTATGGAAGGATGTTTAGCCCTTTTTGTTACACGAAAAACATTAAGCCAGAATTCTTATTTGGTGAAACGATGTTCTAACTTTCTATTCAAATCTACTTCAGAGGGTACACAGTATTGTTTTATTTGTTGCATTGTTTAAATGGCTTTTGTGAAGCAAAAAGTAAGTTGTAGTTTAAGATGTTTTCATCAATACATGGTTTTGTAACGATTTTTCATCTCTGTGGTACATAATTGGCTCAATTTCTAATTTGTGGTTAACCAGATGGCTCTTTTGTGGTCAATAGGTATAACAATCTACTTGTCATGTATGCTTGCTGTCATATTTCCAATGACCTCACATCCTAATAATTATTTATGAACAACATCGTACATATCAAATGATGAACTTTTAAAGTGACCATTTAACTCATTCCAAGAAATTTATCAGTTGATATTTCCTTTGCTGTTCTTGATTTACATGGCAGAATTACCTTATTATGTAATATGAAAATGTTACTACTTAAAAGAATCTCTTCAATTTAAAAAGCATGCAACTTTTTTTAGATACTCATTAACAGCCTAAGTAAGAGCCGTTTAATATTCCTCTTATCTGTCTGCAGTCTGTTGTTTCAGTTTGCATATAATTTATGAAAAGTTTTGATGAAAAATGTGTTTTCATATTGATTGAATACTTGAATACTAATAATTTATTATACTTACAACTATTACAGAAAAGCTGTAATATGTTGTCTCAATAAATTGCAAGAAAAAGTTGTGTTTCTTTTATGTGCAATATCAATGTGTATGTATATATGTTTAACAGGGTCTTGTGTTATTAAAACACCATAGATTTGCAGAAACTGATGTTTAAGAGCAATTTTAATTTGGTTGTCGAGCATAAAGAAACACCTAGTGTATAATATGTAAATATATGGTGTATGAACATAGGTTGTGTGCTGCATAGTTTATAATTTAATGGTAAGAAATAAATTATAATAAAGCTGGATAACTTTGTTTTCATGTTTGGGTTGAAATCGTCAAATATCTTAGGATTACATATAAATTTGATTAAAATGCTCATGATTTTTCTAGATGGCCCGCTTTAATCTTTATTAAAACTTAAGTTAGAAGTTTTTTCAACAATGAATTTAGTTTTATAACTATTGTCTTCTCATGAATTATCTTTTAAATGTTCCTCATTTTGATCTGTTTTTTCTCTGCTATAGCTAAACAAGTAGTTCTTTAAAGTTTCTTTCCTTATCAATATTATGTAACCATTGATAATTTTCAGTAAGTTATTTTTTACTGCAATTATAGTTTCATATGTTAAGCATTTTACTTCATTTTTTCACGATAAAAATAAACACAATTTATGACAAATGTATAGCTTAATTTTAATTTGTTCTAATAAAACTTTGATCTTACTAAATGTTTTCTGTAGGTGCTGTTATTTGTGACCAAAATGAAATTAATTTAGATGATTTATACACATGTAGATTTAAAACTTAATATAGTAATGTCTCAATTTGGTTTCAATGATTTGAAAATCCAGCATTAGGAATTTTTAAAAATTTCATAATTTCAGCTTTTAGTTCACTCTGGCTTGGATGATTTTTGTAGTTTGGACTACTTTAAACTGTAAGCCCTGTCTAACTGGCCCTTGTGTTCTGAAAATGCATATTGAGTAATAAGCAAATCAAACATTCGATTTTACAAAAATGTAATTTGTATAATATTTATAAAAATATTGCATTCTACCTGGAAATCCTTGTGTTCAATGTTATTTACTTTTTCTTTAAAAGTAACCTATTTGACCATTACTCTAAAGCTATGCCCTATTTGTTCACATGTCTTGATTTTACAATATTTGAAAATATCAGTACACTTGAAAGATCACAATAAAACTAATTTATTCTTCTGAAAATTATGAAATTAATATTAATAAATAAGAATTACCTGAATTGTACTTACTAATTAGCTATTTAAATTATTATACCCATAAAATATGTACATTATAAATTTTCTATTTCTACTTCATTATTTTTTTAGATGTATCGATTGACTGTTAGAACTAGCAAAGATTCAGTTTCTAAAGAACTATGTGAGCTACTCCAGGATCAGTTTTAACCACTTTCCAGAGTTCATATAAAATTGCATGCTGGAAATTTGTGTTAAACTGCTGCACTCTCATCTATTTATATCTGCTATCTGGATTGAAAATAAACTTTTAGAATTGTGTATTTGATCCAAGTGTAAAAGTGCTCGATATTGAGTATTTATGCTGAAATTTTCAATACACAGTATTTTGTTCTCAATCTGTGGTGTAAGTTACATGTAGGGATTAAAGGTCACCTTTCAGTTTTGGAAGAAACTGTAAAAACTGTTGTTGACAGAGATGCCAAAGTAAAGAAAATGTATGCTCTCTTAAAGAACTTATTTTTTGAATTTTGTTTTTAAGTACTCATTTGTTTCTGTATTCTCCATAATCATTCCAAATCTTGTATATTCAATATTTTTGTGGTATTTATATAGCTAAGAACATCTTCATCAGAATAATTCTATTCTGGTTTTAAATATCATGTATTTACTTTAACATTCCTCTCAGGCATATATTTAAAAATAATATTTAGAGTATTTATTTATGTTTTCAAATTGAATCCTAAAATTATTCATTCCATGTTTTGTTTAGGCTTAGTAAAATGGTATTCATTAAAAAAAATTGTAAATGGTTTTGAAATGATTCTTTAAATGGGAATTAAATTTTGGAGATTTTTTAACCATGAAAAATGTTTAAAAATTTTTATAATAAGCTTGCAACTGAATATAGATTTCGAGGTCATTGTCTTTTTCAATACTTTCATGGCGTCTTGTACATTCATTATATTACTATGGCCTAAATGTTAGTTTCCTTCAAAATTGTGTGATATTTATAAGTATTTGTATAGATGATGCATATGTGGATTTGAATGTTGGCATCTCTGTTGTATAGATATTTAGCTAGCAAGTGTATTTTTGTGTGAAAGATGTCGTGAGAAATTTTATGAAATTTTATAGCTATTAATGTCCCATTGGAATGTTGAGTGCTATGAAATTGTAGAGGTGCACAAGTGAACTTGGATTTCAGTTCATATGCTGCTATAAATGTACACCAAGTCTTCACAGAAAGTAATATTTGCAGTGATGCAATTTAACAAAGATTGTTGTAGCAGAATTCATTTTATTTGTAGAGTTTAGCTTTAAGTCTTATATTTTAAAAAGGGAGCCCTTACAATGCATATTGCAGGGAAAATTTTGTTAAATTTCAAAATTTAAATAATGGATGCATTGTGTTCATTTCATTTTAATATTAAAGATATCAATAAAATTGCAAACATTTATGAAGTTTTAAAAGCCTATTTTCTGGAAAATTAACAGCTTTCAATGACCAAATTTTAGATTTAGTTTTGATTATAAATTGGATAATTTTGACTCTAGAAATCTCACCACTGGAACTTTTCATTTATATCACATTGCCATCTTTTAAATGCATTTGCTCATTTTGTTTAATTACAGAGATAAGAAATGTCTTTAATTTAACATTTCTTTAAGTTTGCAAAATTTTAACATTTAATTTTTTGCATAGTGTAAAATTTCTCATAAGTCTGCTAATATTTAAGTAAAATAGTTTTCTAAAATAGCTTTCATCTTAAAATCATTCTTATGAGTGAAATATTAATCAATGAATGTAATTGAAAAAAATGTAACAAAATATACTTCTATGTTTTAACCGTGCCAAGTATTTAAGAGTTTTTGAAAAATCTGAATATTGTGATTGTAAATTAAATCTAAGTCATTGTTTATCCTATTCATATATAGTTTAATAGTAAAATTTAAACCCTGTATTAGTGTGTTACTATGAATTTTAAGACTGTCCTAATAGTGTTTTCTATGTTAAAATGTGTTGTCTTCTCAAATCGTCATTATTCTGTATTGGCATTGGTGAGTTGCAGAAATGGCTAATGAGCTTTTCAACACTGTTAATTATGAAATGTTTCAGAATTTTAAGTGTGCAAGCATTGTCTTCAGGAACATAAGTTTCCTTTTTCTAAATATTAAAGGTCTAAATCTAAAATTTGAATGTGATTAAATGCACATTTGTAACAAATGATTAAAATTCATTAACTTTAGTCTATTTTGATTGTCAGGAAAATGTTATTCATTTCTAAACATTTTGTGTATTTTACTTATTCCAAAAATTTATAATCTTGTTTTTGTTATAAAAGTATTAATTATATATACATCAAATAAGAAAATTTATGTTTGCTGAAATTAAACATTGTTCAGATTTTGTTTACTACTGTAAGAATGTTTTGTTTGTATATTTTTACTTGTACTCCTGATGAATAAAATCTGTGCCTATCATTGCTTTGTGTCTTTAGTAATAGCAATTTGTTTCATTTCAAGACTATCAAGGAAGGTTTAAATGGAAAATGCTATTTTTCATATGCAATGGAGCTCAAAATTCTATTATATATGTTTATTTTTACATTTGTAATTACAATATTTTGTCTGTTTTGTCAAATTACATGATTGAAACTCAAAATATAAAGCTATTAATTTGATACAAAATTGATCTTGTTTGAGAACTTAAACTCTTGTATTTGGGAAAGAGGTAATAAATTAATTCTTTGATAAATAGAAAGTGATCCTTTTCAAAATCCACATTTTGTTCACTTGCTACTTAGTCAAATTTCTTGATTCTTTGCGGCAACTTGAATTTTAATGATGGAAATTAACCACACGTTTAGGAAAAGTGGGGAAGTTATAAGCATATCAGTTTCAAGTTCAGATTTTTAGAGTTCAATGCAACAACCGGCGTTACTGTTAATTTATTGAAATAGTTTCAAACCATTAAAATTAATATGAAAATCTTTAATTGTCAAGAGTCAGGATATTCAAAGATCACTGTCTGTAACAATGAGATATTGGTCAACTGAATGTCTAGTAATCTAGTGTACAGCTTAATGGTTTCTGGTTTTGAATCTCACCTGAAATCTAAGTGGGAATTCGTAATGGTTCTGAATTTATATTGAACTTGGTTGTGGTCAAATAGCCGTCTTGTACAAAAGTATCTTTGAGTAACAAACCAAACTAATCGCAAGTGAGTTAGTTTCTCAAAATTTTCTTAGCAAAGCTCATACTTCTGAAGATAGGCGAGGTTTACGATTTCACCGATAAATTCGGATTGCTGTAATAGCATTTTCTACATTCATATAAAAATGCTTCATCTTTTTGTCATATTTGAACTCCTAACAGAAGAAACTCTTCCTATATTACATTGTAAAGATTTTTCTACAAACTGTGCTTTGCACATGATGTTCCGAGGTTGATACTTTTACTGTCAAACCCTGTGTATTATGCAAAATATGTCAAAGCTTCTCTCTGTATATGTCTTTACTTTCACTAGGTTTATACAATGTCTTCCTTTGCTACTGCTTTGCGCCAGCAGTTTTCTTCACTTACTAATCGTCCGAATGCTATTTTTGATTTTTCAATCGATGATTAATTTGCACAAGAAAAATGGGTGTTACCATTCTAAAATTTCGAAATTTTCTCAGCTCGTTGCTGCTTAAATTTTCTTATTGATCAGAGATTATTTGCACTATAAAAAATTTGCAGCTCAACAAGATAAAATGCAAGATTTGAACATGCTATACAATTCTCTGCATCTGTGCGAATTCTAGTGAAATTTAGTACACATGGTCTTTATAATTAAAATTCCTCACAATCACCAGCGTATACATATCTGAAAATTTCTTTCAATTTGTTGTGAGGATAAGCAGCAAAGTTTTAATATACTGAGGAAATTTTTCTTTTGGCCACCCCACCCTATATGTACATATTTTCTTTCAATGCTGTTTTAAATATTTATTTTATTAGTGAACTTGTTAAGCAAGTAATTACTATTATGAGTATATATCTATGCATTTCGAGGTTATATACTTTCGCATGGTGTAATATACAATGCACAGAGCAGTTAAATCCAAAAAAAAAAAAAAAAAAATAGCATTTCAGGAGATGAAATGCGATAGGAAGCAAATATATTTACTCAGGAAACACCAAAAATGATGAAAAGAATATTGGATTTTCAGGAGTTATAATATGGCATTTTACAGTTATTTAACAAAATTTTTAAAGTCCAAACAAACAAAAAAAATGATAGCAATATTAATAAGATATGTGAGCATTTTTCATCTGAATATAATTTTTGATCATGCTATGTGTAAAGAGATAAATTATCAAACAATCTCCCTTTCCATTGGGAAATTGTTACCAAATCTGTAAGAATAGCTTGAAACAGGCATGCTTTTTGAAACAACCCAAAGCTTTTCAGTGGAATTTAAATAGTGTGACTTATACACTCAATTCTCTCCTTCACTTAATCATCGATGATACTCGGAATATGTATTGTGTTTTTGGTGACGTTGTGAGGTAAAGCGTGTGTGCTTTGTACTTTCCCCATCCTCATCCACAAGTCTTCGAGTTTGTGAAGGTGATTCTTGTCTAATCCAGGAATTATTTTAAATATATACTGTGGCACAAACAATTGAAGATACACCTTACTTTTACTTTATAAATCATAATTTCAATCGAAATAACACATTAACTAGAAGTGCAAACGTAATTTTATTCGTAGACATAATAAAAGGTTTAATTAACAATAAAAATAAAGAAAAATCAATGACAAAATTCTAAAGGAAAAAATTTCAGAGGCATTTCAAATAAACATAGGCAAACTTCTACCTCAAAAAAACTGAGGATACACCAATGAAATTTTTGCTATATATCACATACAAAGACAGTGTTAATATTTGGTTGCATGTCCTTTGGCTTTTATAATGTCCTCCGAACGTCTTGGTACAGATTCGACCAATTTTTGGTGGTATCTGGAGATATTTTATGCCATTCTTCTTGTAACACTTGCTTTAAATGGGCTTTGTTCCTAATTTGGTGTTTTTGGACCGCTGTTTTTAGTGTGGCCCACAAATTCTCTATGACATTGATGTCCGGGGACTGTGGTGGTGTGTACAATTGCTGTTTACAATGAAAAAGACACCACATTTTGGCATTATGTGCCCTACGCCTGAGGTCGTTGTCATGCTGGAGTATAAAATTTCAATTTAAACCCAATTTTTTTGCACTTTCTTAAAGATTGTTGTGGAGTATATCTATAAAGCTTGATTGATTAATTATGCCATCTAACTCCAAACCATCATGTTCAAGTGTAGGAAGAAAATTTTTTTAATCCAAAGCAGTGTTCGGCTTTCTCTAAACGCTCTAATGACAATCGCTTCCAAAAATGTTGAATTTACTTTCATCACTAAATAGAACTTTCTTCCAAAAGTTATCTGTCTTTAATTGATGAGTTTTTTGCATGCTCCAAACGCTTTTTCTGATTTTGTAAGCTTATACATGGTTTCTTTCGAGCAACTCGACTGTTATATCCAGCATGTCTAATCACATTTCTTACAGTTTCAGCACTTTCACTTCTGCCCATTATTCGAGAAGTTTCTGCAGCTAGTTTGGCTGTACTTAGTTTAGGATCAATCTTGATATCTTTCAAAATTTTTCTTTTGGCTTCATCACTCGGAATAATTTTCTTTCCTCTCTCAATTTTATTTTCAATTAATCCATTGCTTTCAAATCTTCCAATGATTTTCTGGACACGAATTGCTTTGATCGACAATTTCAGCTATGTCACGATAAGATTTTCCTATCTTAAATAACCTTAATGTAAATTTTCTTACATCAATACTGGTCTCTCTCCAAGGAGCCATTTTCCATTTAAATTTGCGACTTTAAATTCACAGAACCAACTTCAAAAGATAAAAATAACAGTCCAAAAAGTTTAAGATAACATTATCCAAACTTAGATTATTATTGTAGCAAGCAGAATAAAAATTTAGTGCTAGTTAAACAAAAATTTCATTGGTGTATCCTCAATTTTTTGAGGTAGAAATTTACTTATGTTTATTTGGAATGCCTCTGAAAATTTTTCTTTTAGAATTTTGTGATTGATTTTTCTTTATTTTTAATGTTAATTAAATCATTTGTTATGTCTAAGAATAAAATTACGTTTGCACTTCTAGTTAATGTGTTATTTCGATTGAAAGTAGGATTTATAAAGTAAAAGTAAATGTATCTTCAATTGCTTGTGCCACTGTATGTTACGTTCAAAATAATTCAGTGATTATTCATAATCCACCAAAATTGGTAAATGTGATAAATTATGAATATCACTTTTACTGGTAACGTTATAAAATCCCCAACTCATACTGGGGAATGTAATAAATTTCGATTATATTTTGTAGAAAAAAAATATATCTTAATTAAGAAAAATTATATTTTCAAGTAATATTAATTATTTCCTTCTTAATAATTTGAAGAACATAATGATGACTTTGAAGAAAAACTTGTATTTCAATTTAAGAATTTTAATAACAGCTCTTTTGTACGTTCTTTTTTCAGTGTGAATTTTACAGATATATAAGGTAATAGTATAAGTTTTATAGTACATGTCGTAAAAG
>JAPDSC010123726.1:549814-589258 GCA_026290005.1 Latrodectus geometricus | reverse complement strand
GGAAGAAAAACTTTTTCAGCAATTTTCATTAACTCTTAAAAGGAATTAATTTTATCTGCATTCACATAAAATTCAATAAAGATTTTTCAGATAGAGCGTTTAATTTTCATTCTGCTTTCCTCTGGATTTCTAAACAATAAAATTCTGTTGTCTTAATTTCAGCAAAGTATTCTTCTAGGTAAATATATTAGGTTTAATTTGCTTGTTATTTTATAGTCATCGTTTTTAACATTAAGACTATATCGTCTAGGACCTAGTTTTTAAAGAGGATTCTGAACCTATACGTTTGTATAGGTTCAAAATACACTTTAAACAGTAAAATACAAAATACAGCTTTAAACAGTCATGAATTTGATTCCCGGAATAGGAATCGAATTCATGAGCTATTGGCTGAAGGCCAAATTGCTAATCGAAAATAGCTCAGCTCAAAATCTATTAGAAAATATTATTCGTTAAACATTTAAATAGTTTAATCAACACAAGATAGGCATAATTACATATTCAATTATTTTTATATAAATCTCTGTATATTTTTTCGCTTAAACTAAAAATATCTATCCCTAATTCATGCTTCAACTTTTCACAAAAACTTCTGATGAGAAAACTAATTGAACTTTTGAAACTTACCGAAAAAATCATTTAATAGGTAGTATAGGAAATAAACGAAACTTTATTAAACTCTAAAAAATATAAAAAAATAATAACTCAAAATACTTTTAAGCATTTTAATAGTTTTAAAGTTTAATACCAATTGATTGTAATAACCAGGTGAAATAATTTCATCTCATTTAGCAGACTAAAAATAAAAATTAATTAATGTATAATTTGATATTCAATAAGAGACACAATTATAGATTTTTTTTCAGTAATGAAAAATATTTGCAGCTAATATTAAGATACTGAATTAAGGCTGCTGAAGAAAATTAGTCTTATAAATTGTGATGAAGTATTTAACGCCAATAAGAAATATACGTGCATAAATACCTGTTTCGTAAAAAGAAAGTAATTTTAGGAAAAAAAAGTAATTTGATATGAAGGATAAATAAATTTAATCACACACTTCCATAAAAGAAACTTACTTTATAATAGTTTTTCGCTTCGTAATTTTAATCTGATATAAAATGCTTGCCGTTTTTCAACCTAAAAATGATAGAAAGAATTTAACAAACTTCAAAAAGATTGTTAATAAAAAAAGCTATAATGTTAAGCAAGTTTTTTTTTTAAATGAAAATATAATAAATATTTTTTAGCATTAAGTATCAGTTTTAAATCAGAGTAAAAATATAATTAACATAAGTGTTTTCTTCCTAGTTATACACATATTCTCGTTTTAAACTATTCATTCATAAATAAAAATTTATTCAGTTTCTAAGGATTTTATTTACAACGATTTCAAAAACGGATTATTTTAAATATTTAAATATGAATTGTTAAAAGAGGAAAATCAATTAGTGCATTTTAGATTATAATTGTCTCTTATTATCCAGCAAACAGTAATTAAAAATTAAAGCAACAATGAATAAGAATTGAAACACTATTCAAGGTAATTATGCACTGTAGATGTTTTAAATACATGTAACATTGATGCCAATTATATAAATGTATAGCATTATGGCCATATAGATTCAAATATCAGTCCTCCAAAACTCATCCATCATGGATGTCTCATTCATCATGCTTTACGGGCAACCATTAACGTTTTTGAAACATTATATTATTGAACAATATATGCAAGATTATGAAAATGATTCATAATTAACTTTGATACAAGTTGCATTGATGTATATTCCACAAATTTTCTATGGTGAGAACTGTTGTAGCAAATACGAAGGCATAAATATTTTAAAGTAAATCAGATAAAGGCAATATCAATTAGCTGATTCATAACTTCAATAAACTACTTGTATATTTTCAAACTTGATAGAACTAGCTCAAGCAGAATTTCGAAACTTTATAAAATCCAACGAGATTAGTGAGACTAATGCACTTTTTAATTACATTTAGCTACTAAATTAAAATGATCAACTCCATGACACTCACTTAAAACTGATAAAATTCTTTCAAACTTTTCTATAATAAATAATATTTTACAAAAAGAAATAATAATAAAAGCAACTTTTAACTGCTTCCTTTATTGTTAATAAATATAAATTTTAAACACATTAATGTCTTTTAAATGGAAGAATCAGCGCATCTTTAATCTACAAAGATTTTTGTAATTTTTAACATTGCTAATGATAAATTGGCAAAAAACATTCCACAAATATTCCAAATTTTCATATTAATGAAAGTCAATGCTTACCATAAAAGGAAAGCTCTACATTTTTTTTTTTTAAAAATAAGGCTTTGATTTAGTATTCATTACCTAGAATGTGCCTCCTTAACTGGGTTCTATTCAAACAATTTTACATCACGTTCGTTGAATTAATTTGCTATATTATTACCCTTTTTTGTGTTTATTTTTCCCTAAAAAGAAAATTAACTTATATTGATCGTTTCTTTTCTATTTTTCGAACATCGAAATAAACAAAAATTGAAAGAATTAAAAAAAATCACTGTTGATTGAAATTCTAATTTAAACACAAAGACATGAAGTTTTACAGTTTGACTCAATAAAATGTATATATTAAACATTTTTTAAGTTCTAATTTAGTTACGAACTGCTAAATTTGGAACAAAATTCTCCTATATTAAAAAAAATATTTATTACAATGAAAAGACAAATATTAAATTAATGCGAAGAAAAGATATTTTACACCTGTTTTCATTGCATTATCGAATATTTTTTTCTATGCATTAGGTCAAAGTAAACATCATTTCGAAATAAGCAAAACTCCGAAATATTAAAAAAAAAAAAAAACTTTTCTGACTGAGTTTTCGGTTTAAACGTAAAAAAAAAATGATGTTCTATTGTTTAACTCATAAAATGTACACCTAACAAAGCAATTTAATTAATTACGCCTTAAAATTATATTTTGTATCACGAAATGGTGACTCCGTTATAGATTAGCTAAAAACAAATCGAATGAGGTGCAGAATGCTTCATAACTCCCTTTAGTTGCGAAGTTATTAAATAGTATATTCAGAACTTTCTTATCTCCATTTCAATGAATTTCCGATTGGCTACATATTAGAAAAGGTAAAACCGTTTTAGCTGCAAAGACCCCCCCCCCCAAAAAAATAATGAAAAAAATCGAAATTTATTAAACATCGTTTTATTTTTTTAAAGTTACACTGTGAGAATGTAGAAACAAGAAGGAATCCGGTGTCATACATATTTTTTTTCTACGCGTTTCTTTCTTGAAGCCACAAAATTTCTTAAGTGGTATGTTTCACCATGTTAATTAATTACAGTTTTATAGGAAATTCAAATCAGCATAAGTTATATTTTAAATTAATAGCAAACACTGTAATCAAAATTTCGAAATGAAACATGTTTTATGAAGTTAACCAGAGACAGGCATCCTGATATAAATTTCACTTCAACATGTGCAGCCGTTCTCAGTTCAATAGGTTCAGAAAAGTGAAGATATAACTCGAATGAATTAGCTCAAGAACTGATGGACAATCGGGTGCTGAGTATGGAGAGGCAGTGCAAAGCAACTATTGCAATAAGGGGTGGGCATATCCCATAATAATGGACAGAAATCATGTATAACGATACTATGAGTTCAACAAGGCCTTTTTTTTGTTTGATTCCATATTGTATGTATTGCATACATTTTTGTGCAACTATTCTTCCGTCATCACTTAAGTATAAAATGCTATATCTCATTTCGGAGTTTCATGACTCTTAGATGACTGCTTGTATAGTTATAGCAAAGAATGCCTGTTTGCTTTAGTCATGCACATCAGTGTAAGTTACTAATATATAAATATTTTCAGAATGTATTTGTCTATAAAAATATATTACTAAGAACCACAGTGCTAAGAACCGTAGTGTTGTAGAACCGTAGTCCACATATTACTAAGAACCGTAGTGTTACACAATTACAAAATTCCCCGATTTTTGATATTTTTGTAAATTATAATTTTTAGGTTAGAGTAAAAGGGTTGTAAATGAATAATTATAAAAATATTAAATAATATCAAGTGACGTTTTAAAATTGACAACACACTGAAATACCTTTTTCCTTTACCTTACAAAACAAAGCAATAATTTTTTATAAATATAATCTATTTCTTTTTCTTAAATCCAAATTACTGTGTACATTATAATATTATAAAGAATAAGTGTTGTTTTGTATATCGTAAAAACAGTTTTAATGTATTGTGTTAATTTCAACAACGTTTTTATAAATAGAAGTTTCCGTAATATTTATGAAAAAAGTTCGTGAAACATAAATAGATGGATTGCTTGGCTGAACATGTTAAAATTTATTAACAACTTTTTTTATTCAAACATACTTTCGAATTGTTATCATTGAAATTTAAATCAGATTTATTTCCGGTTTTTTTTCTGCTTTTCCATTACTAATCTTAGAATGTGGAGTATAAAAAGTTTACTTGAATGGAACTGTAAATTATTGACAGCCGAAATGAGGAGATATAATTCAGTAAACTTTTTGCAGATAATTTATTGACAAGTTCTTCATTTGCTGGAGCATTCTACTTGATTGAATCTAAATCAACAAAGCAAATATGTTCTTTTTCACCATACTTGAAGAATTTAGATTGAACTATGAAAGCCGGAAAAATATCTTCATATTTGAAAGAAATTTATCCATATCTGGAGCCTTCAGAAAACTGTAAAGTAGCAACTTGTACAGGAAAATGCACATTGAACTGAAGACAAGTGAAAGTAATAATTCACTATTCTTAACTCAAAATAATCTGAATTGAAGGTTCTCTCACTTTATGATGATTTGATGATGTTGTGTCCATGAATTAAGTGCAGGAGTCCTAAATTTCCTCGTAGCTGTCCAAGACGGCCCTTGCGATCTCTACAGATTTGACTGAAAAGAGTAGCTCTACTGGATCTTCTATGCTAATGTTAAAAAGCTTTGCCCAGTGTTCCTGGACAGCTGAAGATGTGTTGTGGATACAATTGAGTACTATCCGGGCAATGAGGACAAAGCCGGGTACAGCTCCTTTGTCCATCTGCAGAGTTTCTCATGCCTTTGAAGTGTTTTGTTCTGAGTCTGGTTAGATGGTTCTGTTGCTGTTTAATTCTGGAATGGAAAACCTTTTAGCTTGCAGGCAGTTTAGTCTACAGCTGATTACTGCACTGGCATCTCTGAGGGTTAGACACATGGAGGGATGAAAAGAATCACGGGCAACTCTGGTGAGCTCATCGGCTTTCTCGTTGCCAAGTATATCTACGTGTGCTGGTATCTATTGTAATGCGCAGGATCTTTGGACTGCAAAAATTTTGTGGATTAGCACTGTACTCTTATTACTGGGTTGACATTTGCCTCTTTGTATCTCCTGAAGTGCAGATCTTGCGTCAGAAAAAATAATGATACCGCTGGATCTCTGATCAACTTTAGATAGGTAAATCTCCAGAGCACACTTAATGGCCACGAGCTCACGTGTATTTTTTTCTACAGGAATACTACGCTATTGCTGCTCACCATCTGAGTCGAAATCGAGGACTTATGTTCCACCTGTATCGATATTAGAGTCGGAGGAGCCATCAGTATAGGCTATTCCCGAACCAGGAGTAGAGGTCATAAGTTTTTTGACTGCGTGCTCTCCCTTTTCTTTTAATAGCTTTATAGGTTCTATGTGCAAAATATTTAAATTAATTTTAGTCTAAACGGGAAGACGTAAGATGTGGCATGGTTCCTTAAAAGTCTCCAGAGATTCGTAATGGAGGCTGATGTGTTTTTCCTGATCTCATGATCAAATTGTAGGGTTGAAGATCTTTTTAACTTACACTTTCCACTTTACACATTGAAAATTATTCTTGAGATATGTTGATCAGTTTGGCTTTGGATTTTGTTAGTAAATTTAATGATGGGTAATTTTCTTCTGCATTCCCATTCCAAGATGATGAGACCGCATTCCTTTTCAACTTTGAAATTGTTCGCTAATGAAACTGCTCCCGTGATGATATTAAAGGCCCTGTACTGAACAACGTTGATCTTTCAATTTGCAGCAGACTTGGCTGATGCCCAAAAGGGTGCTGCATATTCAAGAATGGGTCTGACGATAGACGTATAAATGTTCAAAAAGGTTTTTGGACCTGATCCATAGGAGTATCTAGATAATCTTTTGAGAATATTTAGCTTTTTTAAAGCTTTGTATCTGAATCATATTCGAGGTGTTTTGAAAATCTCAGTTCTACATCTAGGGTTAGACCAAGGTATTTTGGACTTAAGGTTTGTTGAATATCTGAACCAAATAGCTTTATGATAGGTTTAAACAGACTTCTATGCTTTCTATCCGTTGAGAAAATATCGAAATTAGTTTTTTCTGGATTTATAGTGAGCTTGATTTCCTTTGACTAGGTTTTAACGCCTTACATGCATTTATTAGAGCTTTTTGGGATAATTCAAGATTTGTGTGGGTGTGCCAGGCTGCAATATCATCGACATAACAAGCCACCTTAACGTCATTATTATTATAAGAGTCTATGGTATTCATAGAGAGGAGGAAAAGAAATGGGCTGAATACGGAGCCCTGAGGGACTCCCTCCTAGGTGTTCTGAGAAGTCGAGAGAGTGCAATTTATCTTGACCTTAAAGCTTGTTTTCCTGAGAAAGTGATTAATACAGATCAGTGCATTGGATGTTATGCCCTTATAATACAAGTTGTTGATCAGCCTTTGCCTCCAGACTCTGTCGGAAGCAGCCGAGAGATCTAAAAAGACCACAGTAGTTTCCCTACATGGCTTTTTCTGAAAACCGTCTATAATCAACTGGTAAAGATAGAAAAGCTGGTCGATGATTCAATACTGCTCTCACTTTATACAACGTATTTAAAACGCAATAGCCAATGAACTAAATATTAGCACCATTTTTTCAAAACCATCTAGCGTTGCTCGCTATCAAGACAAAACTTGGACAAAATTTTCTCAGCTTGATTTAACTCTGTTTCTTTGTTGTGGGTCGTGATCCCAAATAGTATCCCAATTGGTAGTAATTAAAGTTTGAGTTGCGAAAAATTTTAGCGATTCTGTTAAATTTTAAAATTAACAATTAATTATACTTTTAAATTATCATTAAAGAATTTCCAAAGATTTTTGAAATTTTTTATAAACTTTCTTTTACTTTTTCTATATATTTGTGTAAGAAAAAATTTAGTCTTTAACTACCATAAAATCAAAGTTTCCAGGAAATTTAATTTTATTAAGATTTGATAATTAAGATTTGATAATATAATTAAAAAAAACATATGAGACCCTTCCAATAAATGCTTTATCTTTATATAGATGCGTATTAGAGATGAGTTTTAATTGTAGTGACTTTCTAAATGGCTATACTTAAAGGACAGGACTACAGTCAGTGTTTAAATTTATCTAAGTGATTTGATTTATTTTTATTAAGGCAATAGATATTTTTAGATTTGTGACTTATTTAAAATCTTCCCATTATACTATATCTTATCGTTAAACATTAAAATTAATGACCTAAAATTGCAATAGCATATGTACACAGTGCAAGTTTTTCATTCACGCATGTGTAGGATTTGCACAATGCTCATGGGGTACTCATCCAAAAAGTTTAAGAAACTGGTGTAAATATAGAACTCTTCAAAAATAACCGTTTTCTAACATATTCTAAACTATGCAGAATATTTTGGTGGCAATTTTCAGAATCAGACATCTGTGGGTTTTTTTTTTTTTTTCAAATTATGTATGACTTAATTATTACATTAAAAAGCAAATTTTTTCGATTTGTTTAAAATACAAAAAAAGAAATAATTCATATTTGTATGCACAAAATAAATTTTGTAATTTTCTCATATACGAATATATGAAAGAGGACTTTAAAGTTCTGTAAAGTAGAAAAGGAATATTTTTTATTGTATAATTCCTTGCTACAAAATACAAATTATAATTCAAATGAATATGAAATGGAGAATTCTGATTTTTAACAAAAAGATCTAAGGATATGAATTTTTTTTTAACAAACTGTATGTAACTTTTCATGTAAATAATGAATCTTTTAAATTAGTATGAGCAAAAACTAAATGCGTTATGCATTAAAATCATTCATTCAAGTTTTAAAAATTAACTAATTTTTTAATAAATTGATTTAGTTTTTCAAGCAGGAAAATTTTACCTAAAATCAAATATTAAACTTACTAAACTTTTTTGTAATTAAAAACATTTGTTTTAAATATTTGGTGATTTTTTTTTTTTTTATGAACTGTTTGTCTGAAAATTCAAAACGAATTTTATTTTACTATAAATAAAAGCTCATCATAAAACTAACAAAAAAAAACCTCCACACTCATTATAAAGGAATAAAGCTTAAGCAGAAATCGCATGTTAGATAATAAAATGTAATTATAAATGTGTATTTTATTAATTAGAAACTGTCTGAAAACAAAAAATGCATTTAAATAAATAAAAAAATTACTGTTTAAATATAATTTTCGTATACATAAATTAAACTAAAAATGATAATATTGTTAGCAGCTTATAATTAAAGTAAAAAACAATTCGAATGAATGATTTGCGCTCATGAAAGCTTATGCTCACTCATATTCATGAATGGCAGATGTCGTGCCTGATCTTATTTCTTGAATTTATTCTTAAGTACGATTTCTCGAAATTCAAGCCCTGAACACGACAAACAGTTATTAAACAAAACGATATTTTTTGTCAGTTTTATCAAAATTATCACAGATTCTTTCTCCATAATTCACACCATTTCATTTCAAATAATCCAGGGTAAATTTTGAATTCGACTTTAGAACTAACTATAATTAAATTAGACAATTCCGATAATTTTTGAAGATAAAATGATTAAAATAATCTGAACTTATTGAAGGCTAACGGGAAAGTTAATCAAATATAAATTAAATGAAAAATTTAATTAACAAATGAATCACATCTCTTTTACACGTTTCTTTTACAATAAACGGCAATGGGAAGGAAAGGTAAGGAAATCATACAATGATAAAATATATATAATTTATTTGTCTTACCATTCATACAGAAATATTTAAAGCAAATTTGGAAATATGTCTCATATACCCCAAATCTGTGAAGCTATACTTGCCATCGAAACCAAACCCGAAAATAATTTTTTTTTTTGTGATGACAGTGCTACACGATAGCAAATTCATCAACATTGAAATAAACTGATTAATAGTTTTAAGTAATTCAATATGTCATTAGTTTCTTGGTGAAAATTTAAAACTTGGCAGAGAGTATACAGAAGGTAAGTACTCCCAAAAAATTTACATGGTAGCAAGATATTTTATTATTAAATAACATATTGTATACAATAAGTGAAATAACATAGCAATTGGAAATATCAAAAACAGAACATAAGAATAATATATGTACAAAATTTAGTATATACAATTGAGCTGGAACTCCTATTTACTTAAGTTTTGTTGGTATACAAGGTGACAGCCCATCTGCGGAAAGACCGGATAGATGGCGCCACTTAATATTGGGTCGTATGTAAACAAGCTTTTATTGGTAAACACAGCGACGCTACCTACGAGAGTGGCGCAGCTTGTCCTTTTTTGGACCTTGCGCCACAAAACCCAACCCAACCAACCAACCAGCTACCTACGAGAGAGCCCGATAGATGGCGCCGCTGACGAAAACTCGACTTCTGTTAGTTTACGTTATTTATTTGTCTATTATTACAAAATTGTAGAAGGGGTTAATCTCAGGACCGATCTGGGCCTGTGAAAATTTGAGATATCGTTAACTGAAAACCGAAACTAAACGGGCTTGTGTGACGGGTAGTCTAGTCGATTCGCCGCGTCGCTATCATCGCGCCGTCTACTGGATATAATCTAAGCATCCCACTTAGTCAAGTTGTTTCTACTTAATTCTCCACAGTAAAACGACAAATTCATTGTATTACTTTGTACAGTTAAAACAAACTGGTTTTAAAGAGTGAACTTTAGTAAATTTTCATTTTAAATAATTCATTGTAATTCAACTATGTCATAAATCCTAAATTAAATTGTTAATATCAGAGGTCATTATCGCAGACTACCTAAAATGTCTTCGTGGTTACCCTTGCTATATATTAACATTACAAAAGAAATATAATTATTAAATTTTGAAAAATTGCATTACTGTGATAAAATTTGCTGCACTTAGTTTCAATTATAATGGATCAAGTATATTATTAGTTTTTAAAAGAACAGTTTTACGAAAATAATTCTGAAAACTAATATATTGTATAATTGTTATACAGGGCCATGGTGACCTGGTTGGTTACGTTTCTCACTGTTGGAGTAACTAATTTGAATCTCGACTTAACCGAAAATCCGTAGTGTTCACTAAAAGTGGCTGAGGCATGTTAGATAGGTTGTAATCGCAATGTCTTCCAAGTGAAATGATACCTCTGGGTGGCAGTTTCAAGTATTCAGAAATCTTCTGCTTGGTTCGTCCTTTTAAATTATGAAGACTCACACTAGGCAGCTTCCATCTTACTCTTAGAGAGCCCAACTCTTTGTTAAGCACAATAAAATATTTAGGTGCTCACTCACAGTTGTCCTACTGTAGAACCTAACTCTGGTCTAGGTACTACCACATTTTCAATTTACTTTTGTAACGCTTTTTATATAGATTCGGAAGGATGCTTAGAGTTACCACCTCGATTCTCACGAGCTGGATTGCTTTATAAGTTATTTCTATCCTAACCCGTTTAGTATTACCAGTAAGTTTTATTTAATTACTATGATATATTCTTAGTCTCATAGTCTTACAAACAGTAGTGTACACATTCATGAAAATTATTGCTTTGTAGTAATTACATATATCTTGTCTTGGAAAAAGAAATAAAGTTTCATAAAAATATGTACTCTCTCTTTTGGATTAATCACTCTTTTCACTTTTAGTAATTTTAAGGAATTAGGGTTATAGAAATTGTTGTTTGAAATTACAGTGAGAAAATTTTTCGTCCGGCTCCCATACCATAATTTAAGTATAATAAAAGTAAATAAAGTTTATTTTTTTTAAATCGACATTAATTTCAAAATGAAGCTCACGTGGCGCATTTCTGAAATACTCGTGAAAATTTTTATCTCTGAAATTAAACATTCTTATGCTTTTTTTAATGGAGATATTTTTTCACGGAAAAAAGGAAGTGGAAATATAATGCATCTCAACATTTTTTTAAGCAACTCTTTTAAGATAAAGCTGAAATTCAAAAACTTATTTTCGAGTTCATTTTACTCTATTAAGTAGAGAAATAAAACGTTTTATAAATGGATTAGTAAGAGGCTATGTGTTCTGAATGTTCTAATGAATGCTAATTTATGCCATTTTGTTGAGTAGTTTCTTTAATATTTGTTTCAATCCATTTAAACTTCTTAGTGAAATAATATATGGAATGGTAATTATCCAGATTACAAATAAAAAGTTCGTCTGAGTCAGCTAAAGAAATTGATGTCCTTTGAATAAAATTACTTGGCTTGGAAAAAGAGATTTGTATCTTCACATTATAACGTATTTAACTATGCTATTTCAGAAAAAAAATTGGTAAAAATTCTTTTTCACTGATACTTTATTTGTTACTGATGGCCTTGTAACAAGAAAATGTGAAAATTATAGCCATTCAAGACAGTGCAAATTTGCATTTGAATTGATTTTTTTAATACACTGGTATAAATTAAGAAAAAATCACAAAAATGGCGATAACGCAAAAAGTTATGCATTGAATTTAATGAAACTTGTACACATTATATAACACATAGGAAGGTACAAAATAGCATCAAAACGAATCACCAAACAATTATGGTGTTATCAAAATTAGCATATGTATACAATAAATAAATGAGAGGTGTACGCTTAGTGTAGGAAAAGTACCTTTAATATGGGATATCATCCCCGCGAGAAGCAATACAGCTCATACAGCGACGTGTGATGTTCTCAATTATGCAATTTATTAATTGTGTAGGAAGTGCGAGCTATTTTTCTTCCAAAACAGTTGAAAGCGTGGTTAAGGTTCTAGGAGGGGAATAGAAGCAGCTACACGTCGACCTATAGCGTTCCAAACATGTTTAATGGGGTTAAGGCAACACCCCCTAGAATACTGTATTCTAGGGGTTGTTGGTTAAGGCCCCGATGATCGAGTTGGCTGGCCACAGCATGCGCTCAATTTTTTCTTGCTCAATATAAGCATCCACGATGGGAGCCCTGTGTGGTTTCGCATTATCATTCAATTGATCTTCTGATAATATATCTCATCAACGCGAAATTTTAGTGTAATATCTTTTTAGAAACGTATGTCGTATGTTCCGCGTCGATCATTGCTATTATTTAAGGCAGATCTACTTATCTATTAACAAGGACTGTCAGATGTCATTTGTTTACGTTATTGAAAAAATTAGTGTTTACCACGATGTTTATGATGGTAGATAAAACATGAAATAATGTATCTTCGGCTGATTATTGACATTACGTATCGGGAATGTTCAGTTCTCTGGCAATTTCGAAATATAATTTACTGTGAGTCAGAATCTGTGAATATTAGCTTTACAGCCATATTAACCTCAGGAATATTTGAATCATTTGAGTATAAATAAAAATTTTGTTAATGAACTAACCATTTTTACATCTTTAGGTGATGCTATTGTCTTTCGGGTATTTGCATGTTGTTATTATTTTGACTCTTGACACTTAGTAGCTTATTTCTTTAAATGGAATGTATTACTTTATTATTAAATCTAGTAATTGCTCATAAAAACTATCTTTTTTACAAAATATAATTTAAATTATACTAATGAAATAAGAAAATATTGGAACAACTAATTCACTAATTAATAATTAGATGTGCGAATATTATCAACTAATTAGATGTGCGAATATTATTATATATACAAATAGGAAAATTTTGTAAACAATTTTTACACAAAATGCGACACATAGAAATATCAATAGGGGATAATTAATATAAAATTTTTGAGAAATTTAAGGTCATACTATTACCACAAAAACATTTATGACTGAAAATTGTAAAAATTATAAATTTTCATTTTCCCATAAAATAACTCATAAAAAAAAAATCGAAATATCACAATTTGAAAAAGTTGTAGGAATTAGAAAAATATTTCTTATGTTGCTAAGATGTATATAAATAAATCATTAAAATATGAGATGTTAGCCGTCCACCCTGTCTTGTAGTCAGCGTGCCTGACTGCGTATGGGGAGATTCTGGGTTGGAATGCCGGTTAAGGCATGGATGTACTTTCTCTCTCTCCTATCTTTGTCCTTTCCTGGAATGAATGGAGTTTGAATGTTTGCCTACCCTATAAACGGATACCTATGACATGTATCTACTGAAGAAGTCTGACTCCACACCAAATTACGGTACAGTTGGAGAAATGGAGCAGCGCACCCATACTGCCAGCCAAGCTAGCACTAAAAAAAAAAAAAAAAAAAAAAATGTATGATAAATTATGAAAAAGTCTCAACTAAGACAACAGCTCTTAAACTTTGTTATTCTACCTCTAATGTTAATAAATATGAAATATATTGGGTAACGATCGTTTACATGTAGGTTCCATTGAATTTTTAAAGTTTTCTCAACTACAAACTAGGCAACTGAACAATTATGCAGGATGCCCAATTTAGTGTCCTTGTTATTTATATGAACGAGTGATTTAAACTATGAGAGCCATGCTTGCCATTGAAAGTTTTCAGCTTGTCACGAGCATTCATGAGATATTTTTTTTCATTGTCTTGATGGATGAGCTTTTTCTAGTTGGAAAATCTTTTAAGAGTCGTGTACCATCAGAAATAACACAAATTTCTGTAGGATACCTTAGTTATATCGCTGATCTTTTAAAAATCTCAATTGACTCTCTAATAAAGAATCGAGAATCGGTAGGAACTAGTGATGTTTATACTCAGATTAATTTAATTACATGCAATAATTGATTTCAAGGTGCCATAATATGGTTCACAGATATAAAAAAAATTTAAATAATGCCAATATTCTTTAAGGTAATAACAAAATCTTTGTACATAAATAATAAAGGATTCAGTTTAAATACATTATTTTTTTTAATGCTTATCATCATTATTTTAGAGAAGAATACTAATTCAATCAAATATTGTGCATTATTTATAATTACACTATTCATTTATTATAATTTCTAAGTAATTTGAATTACACTAAGACACACAAAAATGCCTAGAATTAATCATTTAGCACTGAAGAATAAAAACTATTTTTGAAAATAGTATGGAAAATGGGATGGAATAGAGAGTCACAGTTATCACACTGGATATTACTATGCAATTTTCTTGTTATAAAAAAAACCTGAAGTATTTAAAACTGTTCTAAATCAAAATCTCTGATAGAATAAATTGATAAACAGAATCAAAATAAATTAATAAATAGAAGAAAATAAATTTAATAAATTTTAACACTATGAGAAATGAGAAATTATTTTAATAATGGGAATTATAAGTAAAAACAGTTTAATGGATTACAAAAAGAATCTCTGTTTATATTGAATTTATAATGTAAGTTTAAAAGAAAGTAGAAAGTAAGTCAATTATTATACAGAAAAAAAAAAAAAAGAAATACAGTACCTTGCGCTTGAAGTTATGTCTTTATTTCTCCTTCAAAATATTGTAAATTAATATACATAACTGAAAAAATACTAAATATATGGAATTTGACAACTATAAAAGAAATATTATTTGAGATTTAGCATACATTTTTTTACATAACACATAGTATTTACAGTATAAATATAATTTCAAATTTCCAAATTATTAAGGCAAATAAATGTAAACAATCAGGTATATTATATTTTGAAAAAAAAATTCCAAATATTTTGAGCAAAAAATATAGCGTTACGATTTTTTGAAAGATATTCTTGTTTATGGTTTTGTTTTGTCTACTAACAAAAATATTTTTTAAAAACGGTACAAAAAGTATTCGTACCCTATAATTTAGTAGATAGTTTTCCAGCAATGTCATTTCGGAGCATCCTTGCGACATTCTCAAAAAAGCGAAATATGATATGAAAAAAACAATCATTCCAGAGCAATTTTTCTATTTTAACCTTTCCTTTTTTTATCTTTGTTTTGTACACAGTCTTATTGTATTTGTGTTAAGTTTATTTATAGAATTATTATCATTAAATTGTACAGTAACTCCAGAAATACAGAAACTTATTTAGAAAGTTATTGTTTCTAATTTTATAACGAGATAACGGAAGTCTTGTACAATAATAAAATCGTACTGTGTCTATATATACACACCTATGGCTTACTAAAATTACATTCATTTCCTTAGAATTATTTTTGTGAGTTTTTTTTTTAAATAAACTAAAGAGTTTGTTATTGTAGTCGGCTGAAATCTTATTCGTCACTTTGCTCGGATGAGGATTCGTATTTCAATTTAACTGACACTCTTTTCATCGCTTAAGATAACAAAACTCAAAATCTAATCAAGACTTTGAAGTGTTTCTTAAGGTTATACAATCGCTGTTTTTCTTTCGAAAGGAAATTACTCAAACACTAAGAAATGGTTTCGCAGATATTCTTTCGTTACTTTCACACTTACTATTCTTTTCACTTACAAAAATAAACACAATAATTATACTTAAATGAAAAAAAAGTTACATAAAAACATAATTTTATAAAAATTATTGTATGAACTATTACTTGAAGCAAATTTCACAGAAAGACATTTATCTGTATGCTATTCCATTATTTTTTCACATAAAAATCTCTTATTTACTGTTAATGTAAAATGGCAATTTTAAATGAATTATAAAAATAATTATAATTTTAAATATGCGAAAACATCTGAGCGATGTATAATATGCTTTGCACTCTATTTTCAAATATTTAACTTAAGGGTAAAGTTCATTATTATTATCTTGAATTTCACTACTCTGTTTTATAATAATTATTAATTAATTATAATTTCTTGTTTACTGTCATTCTTTCTACGTGTTAAATATATGAAAATGTATTTTTTCTCATACAAAAGTACATGTTTAACTTTTTTGAAACTACTTTTTGGTACTTTTGTTTTAGTTTAATTTGATATTTTTGTAATAATTAGTTTCATAATTACTTCAGTTACTTCGGCAATTTACATAATTTTCCAAACAAATAATGCTACTCTAATTTTGTTTTACAAGAAGTAAATCGTACATTTATTTTTATGTTAGTTGTTAGCTGAAGTAAAAAATAAAATAAAATAAAATAAATAAATATGATGAAATGATAAATTTTATAAAAATACTACAAAAAAGTAGTTTAATACTTACATAAAACATGTTAATAATTACTGACTTCATTTATTGGTATATTAAAAAAAATCGGAAAATATTTTATAAAATATTGAATATATAAATAAATAAAAATCAATAAAAATATATATCAATAAAAATATAAATCAATAATAAAAAATAAAAATCAATAAAAATATATATAAAATATTGAAATTGATTCCAATAAAGTTTTTTTGTTTCCTCTTTCCTTTTTAAAGTGTAGGAAAAATCGCGTAAGCAAGAATTTTAAAAAATACCAAAATTGGTAATGCTTATTTAGATATATTTAAACATCTAAATAAGGAACAAAATATTTTCTTATTTAATGTTTTTAAATAAAATATTGTTGTATTAACCTTTGTAGTTTTTCATCTAAAAACAAAGCTAAAAACATTGGTACAAAGTTTTCTTATTTATAACAAAAATTTTCTTCATTATTATCAAACAAAACAAAATTTTTGCAGTTCGATTTTTCTAACACCAAATTTAGACATGAAAGCAGAATTATTCCTGCCATAAGTATATTTATTCTTTAAAAAATAAAAAATTAATATTTATAAGAATTATTTTTGACATATTTTAATAAATTATTTTTTGTTTGACATACTCAAATTCTTAGTTTAATGAAGTAATTAATTACCCCAAAACTAATAAAATCTATAGCATTTGAAGTTTGGATGCAAATATTGTTTGAATTGAAATACATAGCCTGGATATTCTTATAGTGAAATCGAACTTTATTTAGACGCAAATTTTGATAGTAATTTTGCCTGTTGTAAATAAGATAAATAGTAAAGGAAAACGTAATTTTAAGTAACATAACTTTAATAAAACTTTATATCGAGACATTTGTGAGACAAACTCTGTCTTAACAATGTGTCACGAAATTTGTGTATTGAAATACTGTCTATCGTTTTTGTATAAAATAAATCAATGCTTAAAAAATATTTAAGTAGTTAAAAAAATCAATAAATAATGTAGTCATTATTTTATTAGAACTAAATTTATATTTGTAAATCATTGATTCATACCTCCAAAAGATTTCATTATAATTTGAAACTTTATTTGTTATTTCTTGTTTAATTTCTATTTCATAGAGAAAAAAATGAAAAATAAATTTGTAATTCTATTTAATTTTCGTCTCCGAAAATTTGGAAATACTATACATAACATTTATTATATACCCTCTTTACTCAGTGAATGGAGAACTTGAGGGAGTATTAAAAACATTCAAAATCCCTCGTGTGATCTATTATTGTAGTAGGTAGTACTCATCTGCATAAAAACAAGAAAGAAAACGTACATAGATTAGCCCACGACGCTACTGCCACCTATTGACGTAATTTGGCCCTGTTTCTTGCGCAGAATGATCCTGTCGGCCATGTTGAGTCGAAGTTTACGCGCCGCTCTGTTGACATCCTCTTAACAGCTGGGTTTAGTCAGTCATTGTTGCTTCAAATTTCATATTGCGAGGTCTTGATCTGCTATCAAGCTGGATAGGCTACCAGAATATCTTCGGGATACTGTGGATTGGTTTATGGGGTGAGTTGAAGTATTTTGCTCTGGAACTCCTACCAAAAAATCAATTTCTATGCTTAAAAAAATGCACAGGTGCATTAAATTCAAAAATTAAATCGTACTTGATACTTTGTAAAATAAAAACCTATACAGTACTAAACAATATCGACACTAACAATTCCAGAAATTTACTTCTCATCGCAATATGGTAAATTATTTTTTCAATATGCCGAATCTGCAAAATGAAAAATTCTCTCTTAAATAAATATGATTTTTGTAAAGATAATTTAAAATGAACACAATTTATTTTTGCTTTACACAAAAATACTTTAGAACCGAAGTTGGTTGAAAAAGTACATTGTATACATTTCAGCCAGTACGGTTTTAAGCGCAAATATAGAGCTTTCTGTGTTTGTTTACATTCTTACCGCGCTCGTAGTCGTTGCTCATCGTAATTTTACTATGTTGCGAGTAGGGTAGGAGAGAAGAGGGGGTATCTATTAAATTACACTGGAGGGTTGAAATCGCTCCTTCTAGGTTTTTGCAAACTTCTATTTTAATGTTCATATTTGTCAAATTTCTCCTAGTTTTTTTTTTATTTTATTTTTCTTCTGAAATTGAATATAGGATCGATTGTTTACATGAAATTTTCAAACTGGTATCGCCTGTATCTCTCGTAGAATACAGATTGGATAATAAAAATAATTTCTTTTCTTCCTTACAAAAATAAGATAAAATTGTATTTAGTATATTCTATATTTTTATCCAGTAAAATCTTCAATTGATTATTCTCATTACGTTATAATAACAATGTAAACAATACCAAGGTTTCATGCATGTGCATATGAATATCATTTATGAATTCGAAAAATGTTTGAAAACATTTAACTATTTAAATGTGTACAATATTATTTTAGCATCCAAAGTTATTTATCAAACAAATTAATTTTAAATAGTTTTTAACTTATATGATTTACTGTGAAACTTAAAACTTTTTCAAAAGTTTTCATATTCCTATATTATATTTTATACATAAATTTTTAGATAAATACTGTAAACTTCTTTCTTGTTTAATATTTTCAAGTTTTCAAATGTAATTTATTCTGCTATTTATTTAATCATGTATATATTTTATGCAATTTTTGAAATATCAAGAAAGGATACTTTTTTTTGACTTTCCTAAATAAAATTCACAAATAATTTTTCTGTTTTTAAATCTAGTTTCTTGTACATTTAGCTAAGGTATACATTTCTTTAATTGAATGATTTAATTTATTTTGTTTAGATTATTTTATCTTGGGCATTTATGTAATTTAATATTTCAATTACTTGATTATGAAATAAAACTATTATTTTTTAAACTTTATGATTGGTGTTTTAATTTACTTACAAACCAGACTTGATTTATAAATAAGTTTTTAAAAAGTTTATAATTTGAAATATATCTATATTTAATACTTTTAATGAATGATTAATCTCTTGCTTAATAAACATTTGTTTTTATTGCAAAATTGATGTATTATGAAATGAAATAGAGAGCATTTGTGTATGAATTCGTATATATATATTTATTTATTTGAGTGTATATGTGTATATGTAATCTAAAGATTTTTGGTAAAAACTGATAATGATAAAATACCTGGAATCTCTTGTATTAAAATTGAAAATGCAGTAGCTTATTATGTATTGAAAAATTCATTGCTTACATATTCTTTGCTATACTTTGCTTATATATTCTTTCCAAAATATTCCAAAAAGTTCTTTTTATATTTATATTCTTTTGTTGCCTTGTTGAAAATTTCACTTTTTTATGATACAAGCTATATTCAATAATTGATATGTTTACCTAGTTAGTGACCAACTTTTCTTGTAATAAGATGTATCAAATTATTTTATTTAAGTTCCTATACTAATGGGGAATTACCTTATGATTTGCTGTTAGTTGAAATATTTGAAGATATTATTGTATTTGAAATAAAAATTTATCATATATTATTATAAAGATAATTGTGATTAATGACCTTTATAATAGAATATTTTGTCTTTTATTTGAATAATACAATTTTATTATACATTAATTTTTCAAACCTTAAAAAAGTAGGGTTTTATTGCAAACAGAGAACTTTTTTTTATCTATGTTTAGTAATATAAAGTTGAAAAATTTGTTATAACTAAGTACTCTAGTTTTTTATATTTATGTGCTACTATTTTTAAATTAATGTGAATATTCAATTGTACTCTATTTATTATCCTTAATATTTACTACAGATAAGAAATTTGTTATTAAGTGCTCTAGTTATCAAATTCATGTCGAATTATACATACCAATTTTCTGTTTTGCTCTTTTATACAATCTCATTTTAATCAAAAACTTTTCTAAGTGTTCATTTTTATATTTTTTAATTTTCCATTTCTTTCTATATTTTTCCATAACAATGTAAATTTTGTGTAGAAATTTTATATTAAAACTGCTCTGGTCAAATCTTTCAGAATTATTTCAAAAGAAGTATAAAACCAACACAGTGTTTTTTTTATAGATGACATTAATATATTTTAATCAGTGGCTTGAGTTATAAGTATATTATTATATCATAAATTTTTAAAGACTTAAATAGTAATAAATTAACAATTCTATTTGTAATTAATAAAATATGTATGTTTTTCGTTTTCCAAATGATAATATTTGTAGTAAAATATTTCAGCAACTGCCTCAACAGATGAATTTTCTTATTGTATTTCTTATTGTACATTGCATTTTTTAATTCTGATTTTACATGTAATTTATATAAGATACATAAAATTGTATTTACATATTTGAGTAATTAATCATTTCTATGAATATTTATATGCAAACCAAGTACGTATATTTGATCAAGTTTGTGCTTTTGTGGTTAATCTATGTTAGATCATAGTTCAGAAGATAGAAAAAAATTATGTATCAAAGATTTTAAAACTTTAAACTAATATTTAAAAATTTTTAGTTGATTTGGACATAATTATGTAATAACTAAATTTGCTTTAACCAATCAGATTAATTAGGGAGCACTTGTATCGTCAGTTCAACAGTTTATAGGCTTTATTCTCATTTTGTTCATGGGTGTTGAAGGATTATAGAATACATTTTATACTATTTGGTCCCTTAAGAATTTGTCTTCCTGTGTAAAAAGTGACAAACTGGTTGATTATGTTTGTTATTAGGTTTCTTATATCCTCCTTGTATGTCACTATGTTGATTATATGATCAACTCTTAAACATAAGTTATTAGTCCATATGTTTCTGTCCTTAATATTATTTCTTAATATAATTTAAACTTCTATCTTTAATATAGGTACTTGTAGTGATTTTTAATTAGTTTTGAACTAGGAAATCTAAATAATATGTGCTCTTTTATGCAAAATTGACCATAGAACAGTAAATTAAATTTATTCATATACTTGCTTGGAGAACTTTTTATATAAAGCAGGTTTTATACTTGTGAAAGATTTCCAAACACCCACCATAGCAAGTACATACACAATGTCAAGGGTACCTGCAATTTTTCCAATAATCAATATAATTCCTTTTATCATCAAATCTCATAATTTTGGTTAATGTCAAGTGATTAAGTTGACAACTGTGTCACATCTGAAAACTTGTATGTTCTCAGCAATAAAACAAATAAGTTTCCTTAAATGTGATGACTGTTTAACTTGCAAATTTTTTTAACAAGGCCGTCTGATCATGTCAAAGAATATGAAAAAGAAAAATTAATTTGTGGTAAAATAATAAATATGTGATCATTCTGTTCTGATTCTTAAAGCCCTAACCAAAGTCCATAGTAAGGGAATAGTTGATAGTCACACTATCCTAAATCTGCTTGCAAGTGAGTAATAATTGACTTCAGTAGTTCATGTTCAGTAATAATTGACTTCATGTGAATAGTGCCAAATCATTATGCCTGTTAGTTGTGATGTAAATATAACAGAAATGTATAACCTATTTACCTTTTATCACTGAATAGCTATTCTCCTAACTATAGATTTCATGTTGATGCTTTAATGGTTTATTGTTCCAAAAATTTTTGATACTTTTGTGAGTACTCTTTATTGTTGCAGCAAAATATCAGAAAAAAATTGTTGAGCTGAAAAATATAGCCCTTTGTTGCATTAAAAAAAATGCAGAATAAAGTGCTTAATGAAGAGTTTACTTTAAAATGTAAATTGGTATTTTCCTTAATAAATGAACAGTTTAATTCCATGATAAGACTGAGATTTCTAACTGGAATTAAGTAAATACGAATAAACGTTTTATGAATAGATACATTTATGTATGTATCTTTTCAAAAATCATTAATTCGTATTGGCGTAAGCAGATTAGTGAGCCCCATAATTACACCTGTTCGGCCCTCAGTCTCATGAGATCATAGAGCTGTAACATAAGTAGAGGGAGTCGCACACACATTTTTCACCTTGACCCGCTTGGTTGCAGATGGAAACGCATCTAGTTTGACAACTTATCTGCCTATATTGTCAATATTAAACTGAACTCCAAAAAAAGTATATTCAGTTACATTTATAATGTAGTTAATAACATAAAATTTTCGAGGCTAATTATAGTAGAAAAAGTATTATTTTATCTATAAAACAACTTCAAAATTGTTTTAGACTGATTTCTAATTAATTTTTCTATTAGAAATGTTTTAATATGCAAATTTTATAAAAAGATAAGCTGAAAAATAAATTTTTAATATTGAGTCCTACGCTAATTTAAATATTTTTCTACTAACGACAGGAGATTGGAAATTTATCACTACACAATCAGCTAAATTGTAAATGATAAATAAATACAATATATGTGAATAATTTAAAAATTTATGTGAATCATATATTTAAAAAAATACTTATTTCAGAATTTTTATTTGCGTTGTTACGTTTTATTAGATCTGCAATTCATCATTTGGTGCCGGTCCATATTATCCTTAAAAAAAAGATCTTAGAACAACTATATTAATCAAGCCGCTATTTTTAAAATGGGCGAAATAATTATAATTTGGACGAAATAGTTGGTTCTTAGGCCATATTTCACATGTTCACGAGTTCGATTCCCTCCTCGAGTTATGATGTTACTAATCTTTCGGAATTCACATTAAAGACAACAATCCCCATCTAATTGTAACCCAGTACACTTTGCCTTTTTGTGCAGCAAAAAAAAAAATAAATAAAAATAAAACCGGATTAGTGTATTATTTGTTGCTTTTAAAGTAATCCATATCCATCATTCACCGAATCTGTTTACGATACAGAAAGATTTTGACACCGCTGATTTTGTAAAGCTTTTTAAAATCCCCTGCATTAATTGCCATTTGGGAATATTTTTCTCAGATACATCTCCGTATTTTTACATGTCCCAAGGCAGAAAACCCGGAAAACTTCCAAGCATCTACTCCGATAGATATCAGAAGGCAAAAGCGTAATATTTCGTTATTCAACAGTGGTTGGAATCGAAACATTAATCCTACACTCTGAAGAGATCTTTTCAATCTATGCCAGGGTAAGCCACTTGATTGAGTGAAAATCTGGTTCATTTTGGTTAAACGTGCTTAATACTTAATAAATGCTCTTTGTGACTTCTGATCACAATTTGCACCAACTTCTGTTCTTTTATTTAACGTTAAACTGTTAATTTTCTCATACCTCTTATACGGCTCTAATCTGTTTGCATTTTAAATTTGGAGGGTACTTGCTCTCTCAATTTTCTATAGAATGCCAGCAATTTAATCACCTTATATGTGTATACGCAGTCGACTAACTAATACGGCTTAGGTTTAATTGGAATTTCTTTATTTGTGGAGGCCACAATTCTTATCCTGCCTTTTCACCATGGTCTTCAGTTCAATTCGTGGCTATGATTATTCATAGCCACGAGTTGAACCACGGGATAGGATTTTGTAGTAGTTCGGAAACCATTTTGAACTGTAGTAGTTCGGAAACCACTTTGAACTGTAGATCTGGCAAAAAATGACTGTTGCACGACAAACAAAACAAATAATCTATCTTATCTGCAAAAAAAAAAAAAAAAAAAAAAAAGTTATAATAAAATGTTAAATGTTATGTATCCCAATTTGTATCTTACAGACAAAAATGTTTTTGTATACTTTTTGTCTGTAAGATTTTTGTTTGTAAGATTAAAAACTGTCTGAAACTGTTTTTAATGTTTTTACAATTATGTTGATTTAAAAAAAATAGCGTCTAGCAGCTATTATAAAACATTAAAATATTTTTAAGCTTTCGCGTAACATTTATTTTCAATGTATGTTTTTTTGCTCTGCAATTTCCTTAGATATTTCGCTTTATTTTGTTATTGAAATAATTTTACTCTGCATAGTTGGGCTTATTAAATTTTAACATTAAGCTTCTCTTTGTGCGGATGTAAATAGACTGTCTGCAACAATGAGAATCAACTATATGAAGGTATTAAAAGGCGCCCACGCAGTATATCTTGTACATAAATAAATATAGTTATCGATGTAGTAATCTTGAAAGGTTAAACTCGTGAGATTCCTTGACTCAATTGGTTGCTAGGCGACTTTTTGTATTATGGGGTAAAGAATTCTTTTTTCATTATTTTTTTTAAAAAAATGTGTTATAAAAGTGAAATATCTTTTAAATATTTTGAAAAATAAAACCTATATACTGAATTAAGAAAAAGCGTATGAAGAATATTATTCTACGCAAAAGTGTGTATTTACATAAGCTAAATTCAAAATTTTCTCTATCATCTGGTTATTTGTATTTCATACATACGCTTGCACTCCAATTATTTCACATTCGAGTAAATTGTAATAAGAATTCCAAGTTGGATATTATTTTTCTGGAATGATATTTTTGCTGAAATGATGTTTTAGAATTTATTTTTACAGTCACAAAGCATTTTATATTACAGGTATTACTTTTTAATCTGTTGAGAGTGATGTATATGAAAGCCTTCCTTTATAAAATATGAAATACCTGAAAGAAAAAAATGGAGGGAATAACATTCCAACTATTTTCTCTGACGCTGTTAAATATCTAATGTCCTCAATGCTACATCAAATATTTCATCCGTGAATTTAGGAAAACCGAATTTTACTTCTTCACGGTATTGTATTGGTTCTAACATAGATAATTACAATTCGTTTGAGCATGTTTTTCGGCGAAGTTGATTCCAATTTTGTTTTTAAATGTGGGGCTGTTGAGTTACAAAGCGTAATTTTCCAACAGTGTTTTAGCAAAAGCAAAATGTTAAATTAATTCATCAATGTTTAAAATATGCGTGTTTAAACTTAAATAAGCCTTCTCTACTCATTTAGTGATAAAGTACGAACAGGATGGAAGTTAATATTTCTTGAAGTCGGGAGTGATTTATTTTAAAAAACTTTATAGATTCTAGAGTTTAAAAATAACTTCCTTTAAATTGATTTTTTGACAATTCTTTTGCGTGGTTTTGTACCAGTTTAGTTTTATTGTATAATTTGCTTAGAAAAAGTATTCAGCATAGTTTTTTGGTAATATTTTTGACAATCGTGAACCAGCTCGTATACATTGTATTTGAGAAACTAAAAACTAGGTTTTTTTAAAGACTTAGCAAATAACTGTAGTCATCTGCGAAAGATGGAATAGAATGCTCTAGCACTGTACTTGAATTTTTGGTGACAATCTGAGATGTACTCCTCAACAAAGACTTGATTAGAAGAAATAAACGCAGATCACATCTGTATGTGTGTCCAGTGAATCGAACAAAGATTAACTCGATGAGTAAGCGAGACACTTGTAATGAATGCTTGGATGCTGAAGGCTTCAGTGAGTTTATTTAGTTTTATAAATGTTTAGTGAATTTTCATCTGAAATAGATATTACGATCGAGCTAAAAATTCATTTTTAACATTTTCTAAACTAAGTATGGGTTAATTATTTACTTCACTTACGATATTACGGATTAGTATATTTTGTGGGCTTGAATATGTTATTTAGTTACTCATTTCAATTAATTTTATATGCATACATAAATAAGTAAATGAAAATTAAATATAAGAGTTTGAAATTTAAACAAAAAAACACTTCTCACATAAAGGTGCGCATGGTGGTGAAAGAGGCTTTTGATACTTGCATTAAGTTCTGTAAGCTTGGATCTATTCTCTTGGAAAAAAATTATAGAAATTTTAAAAGAAATAAAATTTAGAGCTGTATATATAAAATACTAAATAAGAAGTCTTACATAGCATTCAATTTTACGCTTATGTAAATTAGTTTGTAGTTTAAGTACAATACTTGATATTCATATATTTATTGACTTTAGAAACTAGGTTTTTTATATTATTAATGGTATATATATAATGTATATATATTTATGTATGCAATTGTCGTGCAATAGTTATCTTTCTCCCAACTTGTTGGTTTAACGACTTACTTACTGGTATTTAATAATAAATTTTTAGTACATGGAATTAAAAGTGTGCTGTGTGTATCAGGCGTGTTCGAATGGTATCCATATAAATATGGCTGGAATCTTAAGAAATTTTTCAGTTTAAAAGTGTTTATCTGGACATTTTTTATCCTATGAATCATGCGGAACGATCAAAATAAAACCGATACAAAGTTTATTATTTTTTAATTCTGTCACTAAACTATTAATGGGCAGGAGAGTGACCCCCTTTTTTCCCAGACAATACTAGAATTGACCATTGGTTACAGCGATTTATCATTCTGCTCCATTTAGCAAATTATGAGACACTCTGCTGAGAAATACAAATAGTTTCGTTGTAGTTCTTTCACGTAAGAAACAAAACTTTACCTCATAACAGAAGCCGATCAGCAGTTAATAGCTTGTATCTTAGCAATGATTCAAAAACAGAAATGAACTGAGAACTTAAGTTTTAAACTCAGAGCAGACGATTTTTTTTTACTCGAATTGTTTTTTAAATTATCTACTATTAATGTATTATATTAATTAATAAGTTGACTTATTTCTAATACTAATTTGATCAGCGTGTCATCAATTCTTATTAGGATTTTTTTATTTGATTTACTTACAAAAAAATATTATATAAATTATTGATTTGTCTAGTTTATGTCAAAATTTAAACTTGATGAAAAGGTATCTGTTCTCTTATTTACTTTTCTTTCATGAGGAGTTTAATAAGCACATATTATGAAAATTTTAAAAGCTTAAAATGTAAAGTCTAGTTTAATGCAAATTTCTATACATTTACAATTAAAGTTTTTGTGATAATGGAGGGACATAAAAACAGTTATTTAGGGATTATTTTTAAGTATTCTTACAATAGTTGAACACCTTCTCCGCATAACATTTCGCTTTTTGCAAACATCGACTCGTGAACTGTGGAAGGTATGCCGCAAAGTTGGTTATAATTGTTAGAATAATAGAATTTATTTTGTATGGTATAATAATATTAAATTACCAAAAGAATATGGTGATAGTCCACTTATGATTTTTGTATTTTTTAGGCTTGTTATCCAACCAAATTTGTTCTTTTTATTCAGATTTTTCAAATCTAATCTATGAAGAGAATAAAAGTGAATTGGGTGGTCTAGACTGTCCGAGCTGGTATTCGAATAGTTAGCTCTCTAGCCTTTGTTTCTGGCTAGAACTTCACTTGACTTGAACGCTGTGGCTTCAAATCCGATTCCCACCTCAGACGTGAATGTTTGAAGTTTTTCAGATTCCACTTTAAGTTGCAAATCCTAGACTTCATGTGCAATAAATAAATAAACAAACCTAACTTTCCCTAGTTTACGACAAACCTAATTATCACTGCACTACTCTAAAATATCTATATATTAAGGTCAAAGTTGTGATGAAGATAATACAAGGGTGCGTGACAGCGAAAATCTTTTGAAATTTAAAAATTGATATATATTTCTCGCGCGAAGTTCATTTTGTGCCATAGTAAAGCCGTAATTTCTAGGGCTGTGAGTGGGGGAGGAGAATTCGCGTTTTTGTGATCGTAAGGTAAACCAGTCGACCGTGACCCAGTCGAGGGCCGTCATTCTCAGAAGTTGTGAACGTTAAAAGCTCCATGGGGTTCACTTTTTTTTTCCACTAGGGGACATCTCAGTTGTCAAACTGTTCATTATCTGTGGTTCAAAATTATGAGACTGTCAGTTGTTTATATATAATATTTTTATATAAAATAATTTGTAATAAATATTTTTATTAATTAAAACTTTGGAACTTTTTTAATTTTTATTAAAAAAAAAAAAAAAAAAAAAAAAAAAAAAAAAATGAATGCGGAGAAATTACTAGTGACGTTGTTAAAATATTTTGGCATAAATATTTATTTTCGAAAGAACTTAAATATGAATTTTTTAAAGTTATGATATTCTGATGTGTGAATGGGAATTTTATGAATACAGGTACTTCATTTATACTTTTAATTATTGTATTAAAATTTTTTAAACATAGAAATTGGTTAAAATGTAAAAAATGTTAATTTTCAAGTAAATTTAGAGACTTCTTCGCATAAGTATATAGTATTCTAAAAACATGTGCTGCTGAATCATTTTTAAATTTTATTTGATTTTAAAATGTATGCTTATTAAATATTGTAAATATTAATGTTAGCATTAATGTGTTAAATAAATCAAATTGTATCCTTAACATTAATGTATGTTAAAAAATATTACTATTACAAAGAGAATAAGATTCACACTTTTTTCATAGAAAAATGCTTTCAATTAGAGAAAATTAAAGTGAAACCTACGTTTTCGATTTCTTTACTATAATCTTTAAACAATTTTTTTATCTCCTTTTATAAAAAATACAAATTGCTCAGCATTTTCTTTTTGTTGAAGTAGAAGTAATCCTCCAAATACAGTACCGTGCAAATTAGCTGGGATAAATTAGATTAACTCTTCATTTTCTTATATATTTTAAGTATACTGACATTAATGTACTCGGATAATAAAAAATTAAAATGCTATTAATAGTTTGTAGAAAGTACTTAAATGTTTCGTCGCTAACTATTTTTACTCTTGTTATTATAGAATTTCACTTTTGTATATAAAACTCTGCCTTCTTTTGTTGTGACTCCATTTGACAACAATATTTTTCGGAATGTATTGTACAGTATATTTAGAAATTAGGCCGAGAGAAATTTTTGATCTTGTAACATTACTAATTTTATTTTCTCTTATAAATTTAATGAAAAATAGAGGGTTATGGCATTGAGCCAAGTCTTGTTGAATTGATCCTTTTGAAGCTCCACGCGCGTAGTCGTAATTTTTAAAGTTTCAATTTGCTTTGATAAATTGATTATTATTTCATCAAACACTAAACTCTGTGTTATCTACTGTGTTGAAACTCAAAGAGAATTGTTTTTGATAGCATTTTGTGTTATAGTTGGATAGGTTAAGATTTCATTGGTTCACATTTTATTTGCTTTTAACAACAGTTGAAATGAACCGTTAAAATATAAATTTCGCAATTTTACCTTTTCTGTTTATGTGATCCAATAAAATTAAAATCACTCTTTCGGTTTTCATCTGGTTTGATTTCTAAAAAGCTTCTTTTTGTTAGTTTATTTATTTAAATTTTCAAACAAAAGCGTAACTTGCTATAACAATGATGTAACGCTACCATAAAGAAATATTTACTCTGAATAATTCTTCGAGTTTTTGTGGGCTTCAAAGCAATATTCTTAAAAGTTGCTGCAGTTTTCGAGGTTTTTTATCATACATATTTCCTTTTTATTTGTTAATAAAAAATGTTTCATAATGTCTACTTAAATTTTCGGAAATTCTTTATTTTCCAATATCAAATCAAAAGAAATTTCTTACAATTTTAGATATGTATCTTTACTCTCAATATTCTATTTCCTTTCGTGGAGTAATATCGATTTTTTATACATGCAGAGGGAGAAGAAAGATAAACGTGTTTGAAGGTTAACTAAAATCAATTTGTATCTTTGCCAAGCTGGCGGCTGAATAGTTTATGCGCAAGCTTTCTGTTCAACAGCTCGTAGGTTCGATTCTTTCTTCGGGGTGAAATTTTAGTGGTTTGGTATCCACATTAAATTAACGTTTCAAATTCTATTTGTCCTTATAAATATATAAAGGAACTTTGAACGATGAATAAACTAAACTCAATTTTTAACTTGAAAATATTCTCGTAAAAATGATTATGACCTATCTAAATCGCATGTGAAAAAGATTAAGATTAAATATTCATATTCCATTGTTATCGAGCTGGTAAGCTAAATGATCAGAGACGACCGATTCTTTTTGACCTTCAATTCGTTAGTTCGACTTTCACCTCGAGTGTGGGTGTTTATAGTGATTTGGAATCTACTTTTTTTAAATTATGCGTTCCTATAAAATTAGCTATCGTGAACAAAAATGCCGTAGAGCGACAAGAAAGAAGAAACCTGACCAAGGTTGTTTAAATGCTTAGTTTCTTGTTGTGTTTTAGATCTTTTCAGAATTTTAAAAATGCTTTGTTTTATTATTTTCTCAACTGCGGTGAAATGTCTCACAAATAAAATCTGTTCAGATTAACACCTGTTGGATAGAATTTATAAATTAATTTCGTAAATACTTGGAGAGATAATGGTGCATTTATTTTTTCGTAACAATTATTATTTATTTTAAAGAATGTGATTAGAAAAATAATTTGAATTCAGGCAGTTGTTCGATTTTGAACAGTTTTGAAATTATTTTTTAGATTTTTTTTATTTATTCGTAAAAAAATGTGCTATCTTTTTTATGCCTCTATTTTTGATCTTTTCTAATTAGTTGTAAAAATGATACAGCTGATATAAAAATTTAGTAAATGTGATAAGTGAAATATTGGAAATATGATTCTTTAATCATTAAGAATAAAAACACGGTTTGAGGAAGTTTCCATCGAAATTTACTTCAGTGTCTATTAGATCCTACCTATACAAATAATGAGCAGTCTTAATTTACAAGAATCTTTAATTTTAAAATCTTAAAAACGTTCTGATTGGAACTCCAAGAAAAATTTCATAGTGCATAGAATTTTTTATTTTGTTTATTATAGATATTTTGATTTAATACTAAGAAATTGTATCGATTGTATTAAAAAGATCTTAGATTTCACGACATCTGGTGCTCGTCAAATCAGTGGATAATAAAGTATGTTCATAATTATCAGAAGCTTACAACGATAGAACACACATTTTCAATTTAGAATTAACATTTTTACAATATCTATTCATAGTAACTTATAAGACTTGTTACTATGAAACTTAATGTTTATTAAATTAATGTTATTAAGCTTAATGTTGACTTGATGTTTTCAATAAAAGGCTTACTAAAAACTAACAAAATGTCTTGCAAGACTTTACGTTGCAAAATTCCTCTTAGGATTGTGCAACGTAAAGTTCCCACTCACAAAGCGAATACATTTTATGTTTATACAAAAGATCTGGAGAAAGCAAATGTGAAGATGTAATATATTTGTGTGTTTACGTATTTACATATAATCTTATAGTGAAATTCATTGCCAAAAATTTTTCTATACAACGAACTCTTATATTTTTACTTTTAATTCAATTAACTGATCCGTGCAAAGATCTCGTGGCTTATGCATTTCATTGAACAAAGTTTAATTATTAAAATTTGATGTTTGAAGATTAAGTTATCTGCCGTAACGCAAAATTTTACTTAAATTTCTAAAACGACACTTGCTGCTAATGTCTCCAAATTCCTCTAAAAATCTGTTCGAATTCCTTCTCGACTAAATGATGAGCTTGCCAGAACGAACGTAATTAAAATTCGTATGCAAGATTTAAGACTACCCTCTGGTCTTATCCCATTTAAATAGCGAGGTTTAACATATTCCTTAAGGTATTATGCTTCGAAGGTTTTGTGTGTAATTTAATGGTGATTATAGTGTTATCCAGATACAGTATCTTTCATACTTTTATGATGCTTTTTTTAAATTAAATCTCTTGTTTTCAGTTGATGTTTTTAAGAACATTTTTTTGTTGATAATGCATGTTAAGCATTATTTTTGATTTAATAGTTAATTTTGTATTTCGGTTATTTGTATTTTAGTTGATTAATATTTTGCATGGATTTCAATAGTAAATAAGTTGGTTTGAAAACTGTACTTGTAATTTTACAGGTGAAAATGTTTTCAATTTAAAAGCTTCTTTAACATCAAATATATATTTAGTTTCAAGTTTAAATGTAACATTTCGTTTTTAATTTAATCGTAATAAAATTTTAATTCGCCATCAAATGTGTGCGTCGAATTTTTACTTAAAGTTTTTTTCACATTGTATTTTATAGATATTATTAAATAGTGAGAAATTTAATTGCATAATATTATTTAACTAATTGTAATTTATAATCTTTCAAATTTAAATTTTTTTTACACCTAAAATTAATTATTTAATAATTGTAGGAGTATACCAATCTACTAAATACCTGCACTTTAAAATTTTATTGAGTCCAAAAATGATTACACGTATAAAAAACTTTCCGACTTATTTGAAAAATATGCGAATTTATAAGCAATTAAAAACTATTTCACTGTTTTGTTTGTTTTTAAATTAAATTTTGTTAGACATTGTTTTTAAAATATTAAATCTTTCGTACTTTATTCCCTGACAATTTATTAACAAGAATAAATCTGATAGTTGTTCTATAAGAGGAAAACTAATTGGATTTGAGAAATGCCATATTTAGTTACTCTCTTATTGAAGTGGAAAATGTTTTCGAAAGAATTCGTATTTCATTTGAAAATTTGGGTTTTCATAGCGAAATCTAAATGTTTCTACATTTTATAAAATTTTTTGGATAAATTATATGCTCTTATATGCTTACAACTTTTTTGTGTGTATAGTACATACACCATTTATTATTTTTTTTTTTATATATTCTTTGTTGTTTTGTTTAATAATAAATTAAGTTGGAAAATGTCAAGAAATTTTTTTATTAAAATAGTAATAAATTAGGTTAAGTTGGAAAATGTTACCAATAATGTTCTTTTCTGAATAACTTTTGTGTTAATTGTATGCGATTATCCATTTTGATAGAATTTTGATCGCCATAGATATGCTATTTGTTATAAATGAATAACGAAGAGAAAATGACTTACATCTCAAAAATTAAGATACGAGTCTGAGAGTGTATACGTATTTTTCTAAATGAATATTTAGTTTTGTATTCTGAAAAAAAAAAAAAAAAAAACCCGCGAAATTCTTTTTAGAAAAAATTAATTTCAGAGTTTTATTTTTATATTCATGCATTTATAATTAAAAGTTATTTTCATCGTATTGATTTTTGTGTCAAAAATGTTTTTTAAAAAATGAACCATTAAATATCTCCTGAATAATTTTCATGATTTTGCAATGAGACATGTGTGGAAACACCCTATTTTTGCCGGAAGATGCTTTCTTTTTTTTTCTTTGTCTCTTGTTATCCGGAATGAATTACATTAAATTTTCAGATTTCATATTACGTTCTTACGTTTCTATTAATTATTCTTGTGATTTCTCTTGTTTTTCGACTTAGAAAAATCTTTTTCCTTCCTATTTCCAATTAAGTTTTTCTGTGCAACATGTATTGTCTCTTAAATAAAACCAACATTAATAAATAACCATATTAAATATCATTTATATCGATTATAAGAGGACTAGAAAGGGGGATTTTTTCAGTTTAAATGATGCTTGTTATAAAAATGTTGCATAGTTTTTATATTACATATCTTAGGTTTTTTTTTTTTTAAATACACACTGATTCTCGTGGTGTTCAATCAAAGCTGTTAAACTGGCGCCGAACTGTTAGCGCTGTGGCCTTCGGTTTAACAGTTCATGGGTTGTAATCCCACTTCGGGTTTAAATAATCGGGTCCGGTCTAATTAGTCCTCGTGCAAATAATGGCCAAACACTCAAACATTTTTTAGATACTTCCCGTTTCTGTGTAAACTAATGATACATGCATTTAAAATTTTTTTATTAAGTACGTATTTCAGCATTTTTAAAATTATGGTATTCTCTTTCTAGTAGTAACTGTAATTTGTGTACTTTTTCAATTTGTCTTGATGCCAGAAAATATTTCTTTTAATTTGTTGAAGTCAAATGACGATTCCATATAGTTATTCTTTCTCTTTGGTTTTCATCTTGTAGGTTCGAATACTGTCTTTCGTGCGTTTCTAATTGTTCGGATTCCACCTAAATAATAGGTCCCAAGAAAATTTGCCTTGGTATGCAAAATATACTGATTTTCAGTTCAATTCGTAGGTTTGATTTCTACCTTGCATTTGTCGTGGTTTGGAATCGACTATAAACTCTTAGTGTTGCTTGAATAAACTTTCGTCATAAAAAGTGACTGTAGAGCTATAAGCAAATCAACTAATCTTCGTTTGCAAAAATTGATATTTCCGTAATAAGCCAACTAATTCTTTTTAAAAGTATCTTTAAATCACCTTTTGTGGAAAAGGACACACTGTTGTAAAAATGTCCTTGATACGTCCTCTGTAACTTGAATGATATATGTAATGGTTATATCTATTTAATAAAAGTTTTTTGTAAATAATTGTCTTTAAGTACATCAATTTTAAAGTTAGGCAAAACGCGTGCGTTTTCTTGCTTATAATGTAAAGATAAAACTTGTGTTCTTGGTTTATGGATTTGGTTTAGCTTAATGGCTAACCAGATAGGATTAGAAACAACAAATAAAACTGATGAGCACATAAAAGAAGTTAATAATTTATGAATATGTGAATTCTTTTCTATTTTAATTATAATGTAACTGCTTAAATAACTGGTAATTTCTTTATAAATTGTATTATATAGTATCAAAGGAGAAACCTTTTAAAATGAACTTTTTCGATGGTTCTATCAATCTTCCTTTTTAAGTACGCGTTGCTTAGACTTGCGTTTGTTTCGGAAATGGTTTTCTTGATGGCTGCGGTTGAAAAAATCTCATCTGCTTCTCCCAGAGTTTTAGATTCTATTTTAATTTCCACTGGATTCTTATTTTCTCGTTCTACATTTAATTTATGATACAAATGTTTTTAAATCATGCTGCACATTCTTCAAACTGCTTCTAATAATAAAATTTTCAGAATGTTAAATGATTATTTTGAATGTATTTAAGAATAAATAATTTCTGTTAAAAACATCTGATTGAATTATGTTTGAAATAACTGCATTTAATTTTAAAAATTGGCATTCATTTCATAAAAACAAAATATGTCAGAAATATTTTAAATCAATGAATTTCTGGAGAAAGTATTCCTGTTTGAATACCAAAATCTGATTGCGCTTTTGAAATGAAATGAATAATTTTATGTTATTAAAAAAATAAGGGATACTTTATAAGAGAGTTCATGTACCTGAAAGTTTTATGCAATTGTATGAATAATATGTAATTTTCTATCATTTCATTAAGTTGAAATTTAAGCTGTTACCAAACATTTAATTTTTAAAAATTCTTGAATAAATGTGCTTCTGTGCGTAATTGATTTAAAAAATTTAAAAATATTTTTTGGTCTCATAAATAAACTTTAAAAAATTAGAAATGGCTTTATTTATTAAACTCTAATCTGTTTTTCAAACAAGAGCGTAATGTTTTGCATGCCCATAGATTTCATGTCAAAAAAATAGTCACTAGTACATGTAAAAATTTACGAGGGACAAGAAATATTTTCTATGCGTAGCATGTTTGAACTTATTAATTTGTATTTAGGATATCAAAGAATTTCTCTTTGTACTATGCTATATTACTTAAGATTTATTGAAGGAAATAGCGATTAAACTTGTTAATTCTAATCTGATTATTTTTTGTGCTTGCCTCAATGGGTTTTAAATGGGGAATTGGATATAAAATACTTAAAATTAAACTTAAAAGTTAATTAAAAATTTTTTTAGTTGTTGGAAAATTGTATGCAATTTGTATTTAAGTGAGAAAATAAATTACTGTAGAAACTTTGGATATCAGAACATGAATGTTATGAATGAATTATAATTTAATACTCCTTTCTTAATTTTCACTGCTCAACTTTCAATGTTTAGTTTTCTGTTATATTATGTAAAGTGATGTGCCACTCAGAAAAATTTTATTTCAACAATGGTAATGACGCTCTTGTTTTACTATTTTTAGATGTGGATTTGTTTTTAAATATAATAAGTGTGAGTGTTCCCTGTCTTAAAGAATGTTGATAACTCCTTATTTTTGTTTGGGAAATAACTGTCTTCTGAAAGTTGAGATACACCCCATTCTGTCACCTAAATATAAACTTCTCAGCTCCAATGGCGTTGGACTTAGCCCAATTCATCTCCCCCTTTTCCTCTGTATAGGCGGTGAAACTTTCTGTTTTGAGAGGTCCAATATTAAAATAGCATGCTACTTAATTTGCTTTTAATAATATCCATTGTCTTTTAGTCATGTTTTTATCATTTCTATCATCTGTGTGCTTTACTTGTGAAATTTTCTGAGCTAAAAATACTTAACCCAAAATCTTACTCGAATGTAATTAGATAGCTTCTTACTCTTACATGAATTTTTGAATTACACAATTTAAAATGGATCATTTCATGGATTCAAATATTTTTAATGTATTATTAGAGTCAGTTTCTTTTTTGCATAATTTGTGTCTAAGTTTAGATTGTGCTTCAGCAATTGTTTTGGCGCTGAAGTAAATGGCAATTTCTCTAAGTAGAAAGCAATAAAATTTTTTATTTTTTAAAACTAAATATTTGTAATGTTTTGATTTTTTAAAGTTTTATTTATAATGGGTTTGTATTAAATATAAATTTAAGAGTTCATCTTACAATAGTTATTATGTACTGAATATTAGAATTTTGTCAATTTGACTAGTGCTAATTGTACAACAGTATTTGTTTCTTGTTTGAAAAATATTAAAAATAGTTATTGACTTTGTTGACTCAATGAATAATGAATGAATGTTAAAATAAATTTGTTTCAAAAGCTTATATTCAGTTGGATATTTTTCCTTTTATAAATGCATTCATTAAAGGAAAAATTATATTTTGAGTTCATACTTTTTTCCACGAAGAAAATCTTTGCTTTCAGTATACGTAAATCTATCCCTTTAATCTTTTATGCCTTTATATTTATTATGTATTTAAGCAGTGTTCTGGCAGTATTTACATAGGCCAGTTGATATAAATTGAACAAGTTGAGTAAATAAATGTCTTCATATTTTAACTTTATATAAAAATGAGACTTGCCTGAGTATATATTTAAATACACAGAAATCGGAGACTAGTGAAATTGTATTGGATTTAATATTATTTTTAGTCTCGTTATATCGGCAATTTTTAAATGTTATCAAACAACTGAAAATATTTGAAAACTAATTCAAATTCTTTCTTTTTTGAGATACTAACAAAATCTTACTTTCATCTACATTATCTATTTCTTTGATTCTTTCTGTATAATTTTTTTTTTTTTGAAAATGGCTTATTGCAAAACTATGCAATTATCAAAAATTAAACCTCTGTATTATTCATTTCATTGCTCGTATAAATGCCAGAACCATTTTGACTAATTATGATATTTATGTATGAGGTATTTCTCTATCGAATTATAATTGTGCGTGAACAAGAATGCACGCTTGATTGTGTACTATTTATTTAACACGGTGGCCTATCATTTGTTAATGTAAGAAATGTCTCGCGTGCCACGAAAAATGCAACATTGAAGAGGAGATATTTCTCATGCCAAAAGGAGAATATCCGATACACGTGCCTATTGTTCTTTACATCGTATCATTAGCTACTCCCTCGTTACAAACCAACGTGCGATACATTTTGTTATCTTTTAGGTAGATTTACTTGTAGAGGTTCGTTGACCTTGTCTTTGGCTTCTTGTTCCGCTTGGTAGATGGACAGAACAATTCGTCATCTATTGATGAAAAACTTGTTTTGAAATACATTGTTGACTTTCGTCTTAAATTTCACAGTTTTTGTGATTATAAAATTAATCAACCGTAACATTGAGATCGCCCTCTCTGTTTCTATGCTAGTTTGTTTATGATTTCTTATTTGCTTAAACCTTCTTATGTTTTAGTTCCGGAACTTGAAATACGTATGCAGTTTCAAAAATATTTTTATTTTGTTAGTTTTTGGGGGCTCTTGGGTTGCTCAATAATTCCCAATTTGAAGTAGAGCTGCACTTTATTTCAAAATGAGAAACTGAGTAATGCCAAGCCACATACGACACTCACTGGTTACGTGTCATTGAAACTGTACCTTAATATTTGCAAAAAATACAGTTGGTTGTTTTATGAAATATTTCCAGAACTCAGTTTTTATTTCAAATACAGTTTAAAATTTTTATCATTGTTTTGAGATGAAGTGAAATGTTTTTGTTTAGCAATTTCTTTTTCGAATTTCATTTGTTAAAAATTATGCTGGTCTATTACGAATATACCCTTGCTGGTTGTTGTTTCAGTAACATTGAACGTCCTACATTTTTGAAAATCTTTAAATAAGTGTAAAGGAAATGCAGAAAATAATGAGGAAATAAGGTATAAAACGCACTACAAGTAAAAAAATTAATAGTTTTAAAGCAGTTTTTTTTTTAAAAGTTAGGACAAGTTTTTAGATACATTTTATGGATCTGCCACTTTTGAGATAAAGTTAAGGTTGGGTTTTTGTTAACATTACATTCCTTGAATTAAGAGTTTAAGCTATTTCAATTTTTGATTTCATTTTTTGATACACTAGAAGTTATTCTTCTGTAGCTGCCTGTAGCTTTGGCTGAATTGTCAAGCTATTCCTTTTTACCTTTTATAGAATGCGAATGATTGTTATGGTTTTCTTTTGTAGCAATTTGAGGGTTTGATTCTTACCTGGGGTATGGATGTTTATAGTGGTTCCAAATCCACTTTATACTGTAATTGGTTATCAGATTCTCGCTTGCAAAAAAATAATCTTCTGTTTTTTTCCCCCTCAATCTTGCTAATGCTATTAATAATCTTAAATAACTTTTTTCCAATGTCTTTAAACTGGTATTTTTTTTTTCCTTTTAAATTATCCTAAGCATGTTTTTCTTTATTATTGTTTGATGTTTTGATTTATAATTTAACGAGTATTTTTTTTTTTGAATTTGAAAAGATTAAACACTTATTTATGTAAAAAATAGTTTATCGCTTATAAATGAATATTATGTGCTATTCCAATAATATCTAGCTAATTATTGTAATATCGTATCTTTTCTCGTGTAACTATTTTTCTCGGGCTCACAGATGCATCTAATACTTAAATTTCCTCTTACTGATTACATTCGAAACTTCTCTTATCTCCTAAATAAGTACAGCATAGTCTATTATATTGACTTAAAATCAGGGTGTTAATTTGTGATTCAATATGTATGCTCCATTATGTTATACAGGTTAATTCAGCCTCAAGTTACGCAATATTACTGCTCCTATTTGAACAGGAAAGTCTTCAGAACTTGGTGAAAAACCACTTTCTGTGCAAATACTTTGATTTATAGAAGCCGAGCTGATAGTAGAATAGATCTCGTTTGAACTTCCTTAATGCTTATTCACTTTATGCTTCAG
>JAPDSC010123726.1:518453-549804 GCA_026290005.1 Latrodectus geometricus | reverse complement strand
TGTGTGTGTGTGTTTGGAAAAGAGGATACCTCAATACTAGATCGGCTTCAAAGCAGTAAAGCGTTATCGAAATAATAGCTTAGTCTATTATATAGAATCAAACGTACATAAGAGTTCTGCTTGTAATTTAGACCCTGTTACATTTGTCTTCGTGTAATTTAGTCTGCTAATTTATACCATTGATAATATTTAAATTAACAGTGGTATACATTGATAATTTAATATTGAATTATAAATGTGAAGAATATACAATATTGACTAAAATTTAAATTTTGCTCAATAAAATTTAAATAGTACCCGTTTATAGGGTAGGCAATCATTCATACAAAGACAGGAAAAAGAAAAATTACATCTACAACCCGGATTCGAACTCAGGACCTCCCTATCTGCAGTCAGGCACGCTGACCACTAGACAGGACGGGCGGTAACGTAATTCCCGTAATTATTAAATATAAAAGAGCGTTTTAAATGAAATAAAGTTTTCCCAGAGAAAATGTTTTAATTCTATATGTGAATTTTATGAAGATGTCTTAAGAATTTCGGTTGTTGGCACGAGGGAAATTAAGATTTCGAGGAAATGAGAGAATTGCGTGCATGTTTTTGTTTTAAATAAAATAAACGTTGTTAAGTTACTTTGGTAATGAGGTGTTCATATTTTTTCTTTTATTCTGTGTTAATTTCATGTTGTAGTGTAGTTTTCGAAACTGTTTAATTGTTTATTTAAAAAGATTAAATTCTATTCAACGTTTACTGTTCACACTCTGATTGCCATTTTAGAAATCTCATTCGCACTGATAAATTGCATGAGAATTCTCATTTGTTTAACTTTTAGAAAAATTTAACATGAGAATGTTTTTAATGAAGTTTATTAATCTTATTTTTTAAACAAAAAAATGAATTCAAGGAAGATTTACTAAGCGTATTTAATCTTGCTATTATCACCGTAGAGAGAGGTAAAATGTAAAAATATTTTACTTCTAAGAAATATATAAAAGTACAATTTCATAGAAATTTTACCAGAAACTCCCATAGATTCCAAACCTATTTTTTTTAAATCATTGTAAAATCATAATAATATTTTACTAAGTTATAAAAAGTAGAGAAATTATAATGAACGCCATGACCGTAATGATCAATATTTTAAATATCTGCAGAATTCAGCTATGATTCCAAAGAGTGTTCCTTGTATAAATGATTTCAAAAAGTGGCTATTAGTAGGAATTATTAGATATAAAATTTCTTTATTACTAAGTAACTATTATTTCAACGCAATTTAGTTCACTCATGTGAAGTATTTTATGAATACGTAAAGAAAAATAAATTTGTCGTGTAGAAAATAAAGCTATTTTTCTTCATTAACTATTTTCCTAGGCAATTCCAAAAAACTCTTTAAAAAGCCTTATTTTTCTTAATACTTGCATCCAGCTCTAGTTTATTAATTTTTCTGTCAGTTTTAATGATTTGAGTTATAATTCAAAATTTATAAGTTGCAATGTAATCTGGTATTTGGAAAGCTTATTTTTGGATAAAAGCTGTAATGTGTCATATTTATTATTTCTGCTCTTTATTGGAAAAATTAACTCTTTAATGCGTTTACTTTGATATTCTGCTTAGTAGTTCAATGGTTCGACTCACAATCTGGACTGTATTGACAGTGATTCGGAATCCACTTTGAATACCATAGATATCACTTGAACTGTTCCTCATGGTGCTGAACACATCCAACTATTGGTTTATATATATATATATATATATATATATATTATATACTAGGTGCTCGAGAAGAAAAGTTGAAAAGTTTTATTTGTTTTAAGTGTTACAATAAATGTGGCATGTTAAATATCTTTTCAAGCTATATTAAATGAATAACAATACTTTTTTTTAACTTCTAAATTTTTTAAAAAATCTGTAAAATTTTAGAAAGGTGTCTTAGTTCCTACAAAAAAAAAGAAAAATTCTAGCTCTGTTAAATATATTAATTCATTTTCATTTCTATCTAAATTATTACTAGTACAAAAAGTATGCTTTTTTCTAGTTTAACTCATGTTAGTTATTTTTAAAATACAAATGCAATAAAGTAGTTTTAAAATAGGATCTATTTTGAAAAATATATTATATATATTGTGAGACTATACAAACTAAAGAGATCTCTCAAGGTTGTTCTTAAATGTAATTTTGGAATAAATTGAATTATCGATCCATCTATTTTCTTCCCCGATTACTATCGATAACAGTCGATGATTCATCGTCTCTTGTAAATTTTCTTAATAGAGTTTGCTTTTGTTCTGGTTACCTAGATGGTACATAAATAGTGAATACATTTGATTTTGTAGTTTCTTTATTAGCTAGTTTAAAAACCTTGAAAAATAAAAAGGGGGGAAAACTTGAAAGAATTTGTAGTTTTGGAATAAAGAAAAAAATATGAAATGAGTGTCATGAGTTTTTATTTTGCAAATATGTAAAAAAAATTAAAATTTGAATTTTGAAAATCTAAAGCATTAATGATCCGCCAAATACTGTCGGCAAAAAAGTTAATTTGCGTTAGTAATATACCTATATTCATAAACTGATTTTGTTTTTACACGTACTCCTGCATCTGAATTGGATGATTCAAACGAATTCTGCAATGTTTGTGCATTGGTTTTCAAAAACTGAAGTGAAGATTGCTAAAGAAAAGCTATTAATTACCGACTAATGCATAAAATTTCAGGATGTTGAGATTTAGTATACAACGCACATTGTATGTTACAAAATAACGAGAACTGAAATAACTAGACAGAAGTGATACTTGGAAAATTAGCACATATTTAAATAAATTGGATTTGTCAAATATTTTATAGGAGAAATACGTTCAATATGCAGCATGAGTATCCCCGAGAAGCAATCTGATGTGGCAGTCGAATGATTAGCGCTTTAGCTTTTGGATCAATACTTCGTGAGTTCGATTCCACCCTCGGGTTAGAATGTTTGAAGTGGTTCAGAATTCATTTTAAACTGTTGGTTTCTAATTAACATTCGTGTGCAAAAAGTTATCGTTGAGCGGCAATCACAAACAATCCGAAAACAATTTATTGAATAGTTAGCTATGCGCGAAGCCAACCATCCGACGGATCAGTTGGATAGAAAGTGAGAGTTAGCATGAGTGTATGGCAAGGGCTAAAAGAAGCGAGTTTAGAACTTCTGTCTTTCTAAAACTTCCCAAACGTGCTCGAAATCTACTATTTTATGTTACCTTTTTGTATGAAAAAAAAGTCTTTTCCTAAAAAATAGTTTTTTCTTATTTCAGTACTAGAATTATCAAGGACATTATATGTATAGTGTATAGTCTTCGTGTGCAAAAAAAAAAAAAAAAAAAAAAAAAAAAACCCAATGAATTTCAAATTAAACCTATCAAGTAACATTATTCAGGGAAATTAGTTATTCCTATAGTGTTGAATAATTAGCTATCATTCAAAATTTTAAAATGGTATATATACTGCAATAGTCCAATGTGTGATAATATTAACCGTTTGAGTGCTGAAGAGTTTTTTATATATATGCTAAAAGTGCGGAATAAAATGCGTAGTAATTTTATTAACAAAACAAGCGAAGCCCGATAGCTCTTCGCCGCACTCAAACGGTTAAAGAACAATATTAGATTATTCGAATTTTTGAGAAAGTCAATAATTTGATTGAAATGTTACTAAGAATTTTAGGGTATTAAATTTTAAGCAATTTTGTAATTTTAATATAAGGGAAACAACAAATTCTGTTTTTAAGAAATAAGTTTTTAGGAAATAATTGAAGTATTAAGTGTTGTATATAAATCCGGATTTACCCATATCGATAAAAACTGAATGTATTTCCAAGGTCAGGTCAAGGACTCAAACCGTTTTAAGACGCACATGTGAATTTCCGATTTTGCCAAATGCGTTTAAAAACATTTACGTTCTATTAAATACCCTTAATGAATATCGCTATATGTTATGCCAGATTTGAATGATTAACCGGTTTTTATGCTGTGGCAAAATACTTTTTCTGTGTAATAATGTACTTGCAGTTGAAAGAAAATACCAAATTTTCTCCATTCTAAAAGAGAATTTGGGGATGCATTGTATTGCAATATTGGTTTTGCTTTACAGCTAGAATTTAAATGAACTTCAATTATAGTTTCTTTAATAGACTTTGTTTTTAGTGTATATAATTTGTCAATGAATGTAAATACATATATTTTGGTAACCTCGAAAATGCAGGTGTGTTACAATTACTCAAAAAATATTTTATTTAATGAAATTTCCTTTGCTATTGAGTTTTTGTAAGTATGTATTATTTAATTTTTTTTAACGTATGTATTTATTTTTTTATTAAATTCTATTACACAGGAAATAATTATTTGGAATATCAGAGACGTTTCTATGTAAATAAAGCTAGTTCTAAATGTTCATTGGTATTGAATGAAAATAATTTTTTTTTTAAAAAAAAAGTGTAGTTATTAGCAAAATTAAATTGCTTTAAAAGAAATATAAAAGAATCTTTATTTAAAGAGTTATTTTCTTCAATTAATAGCACAGTTTCTAATTTTAACTTTATATGTTTCAGTTCCTAAATTTCTTTAATCATAGCATTTATCATTAGTGCTTATGATTTTTTTGATAAATATTTCTCTCACAAAACAAAATGAGTGAATTACATATTTTTTACCCGCACTTCTCTTAAATAAATAGTAAGGCAGTAATATTATATCATGTAGTTAATTTATAGTTTTGTATTTTATAGACTAATTTTTGTTGTTTCTTTTAATTTAGAAAAATTCTGTAAGTTATTTTTGATTTAAAAATACATTGGTTTGGAATTTAAGAGAATACAAATATTTTACATTAGTGACTTCCGTTTAACAAGAGTCATGAATGCATCTACATGTGTGAATGTCAAACAACAAATCAGTTTCAACAAGTTTGCGTGTTTTGATCTCATTTTTTTCTTTGTAGTATATTTTTGTAGACTGTGTCGATAAATCTACAATTACTAAATCAATTTATTGAGGTTTCGGATTTATTTATGGGTATTCTGATTTTCGTCAAAGTTGTAATATTTGATAAATTTCCATGTTCGTTGCCATTAACAGATATTCGCTTTTCGAAAAGTGAATTTTCTATGTTTGACAATCTTTATGGAGTAACCCTTCGGCATATTGCTCTACTTTCCGTGGAAGCGGCTGTAAAGAATCTCGCGTTTTGCTTTTGAGTCGATACGTTGATTCACTTTATCATGTTTACGAATATCGCTGAGTGCCGGAAATAACTTCCTGACAGCTTTCGAATTGAAGCAGAAAAAAAAAATATGGTGGGTCTAAAACTTGAAAATTGTGCATTTGCTCTTAAACTATATTTTAGTAACTTAATAAGTACTCTTTTTGGAGTTTGTTTCTGTTAACGTAAGATTTTCTGTATAAAGAATTAATTTAGAGCTAGTTTAATGAAAAAAATAACAGTTTTGAGAGTAAAACTTGACATTCTTATGATTATTTACGGAAACAATATCAGTGGAATGAGTTAAATTTACTATAAGTTAAAAATATTAATAAAACAAAAAACACACGTATCGCTCCTTTGGACAAAGTGATGAGATTTATTTTTCCGAAATGAGAACATTATACACACCGAATGAGAATTAGTTGTAAGTTCTTGGGGTTTTTCCGATTTTTTTTTTTATCTTGCGTTTTGCAATTTGGTCATCAATAAGTCTTGTAGATAACAAAAGTATTATTATAGCTTTACGGTTTTCATCTCTCTTTATATTGTTTTAAAAATACGCAAATAAGTAATTCTGCATAGCTTGAATTCATTAAATAAAATCTTTCCAATTTGCGCCATAAGCATTCAAGTTTTCATAATGTTATATATATTGTTAACATTATCGTAAAAATAAAAGTCAAGTATTTTAGTAACATAAAGTATAAATTAAAAAAAATATTTTTCTAATCAATTTGCTTTTAATTTATGCTTGTATGTTGAATAAGCGAGTCTTCGAAAATTGCACGTACAATTTGCTTTCAATGCTTTATTTTTAGTATGACAAAACTTGTATTCGAAATTTGTTGGTAATATTTGTTTAACTAGGGGTTATTTTTAAAATCGGTCAATGTATATTAAAAACAAATATTAACTTTAATATCAAATTACAGTTTAATTTAATTGTATTCAAAATGTATTATGTTAAAATGCTCTGTGCCGTAAATTGAACAATTAAGTCCTCTTCCTGGTGTTAATTCTAAAAATTCAAATCTGAGAAGGAACTTAGTGTTTGAAGGTACACTGTTACACTTCAAAATTTGCTGAAATAAGTTGTGTTGTAATAGCTGGGCTTACGCGGATATTACGCAATCTCTAAAATGCAATGCATTTTTATTCAAATGGCTTTTTTGAGTCTATTTATTTTCGAAAGATTTTATTTACATTTCTGGGTCTTATTTCAACTCATTTAGAGCATTATATCTCAGATTTTTCTTTTAGCTTCTTAGTCAGCCGTGAATTGTATTTTTTAGAATCCGGTTTGTTGTAGGTAAAGGTTCTGTGTTTACGAAGGGATTTGATCGAGTTATCGTATCCTTCACACACGAAACTATAATTGCATTATAATGAACATCCGCTAGTGATCTGCGTCTTCCTTTCTGCTTCAATTTCCTACACATTTTTTTGCAATCGTCGATGCACGCTTCAGTGTCTAGTAAACGTACTTTGTTACAGTTACGTTTTTGTATTCCTCCATAAAGAAGAGCGTGCTTTTTGTAAAGCGATGAACTTAATAATTGATGTCATTTAAATAACTTTGCAGTCTAGGATTTTTTTTTTTACGAGATATTGCCGTACGTTAGGCAATAAGGTATAAGCTTTGTGTGTGCCCTTTCTCTTTGTTGTATAATATCGCTCTTGCTTTCCCGACAACTGTTCATTTGAACAAAGGCGATTTTTTTTATATTTAAAAAAAGAATGAATGTCAAGTGAATGGAGCAAATTTTTTGGGGTTTCTTTCTTTTTTTTAAAATAGCTATAAAAAAGCAAGCACAAAATTAAATTTCAATCTAATTCATAAAAGCTTCTCACAACATTAAAAATTATATTTTAAATTCGAAATAATGATTTAATGAATTTAAATATTAAAGAAAGCAAGGAATTGTGTTTCTGCTAAGATGACTTATGAACCATTAACAACATTTCTTAAAACTAATTTACATCTGTTTGATCGATCTAGAATGTTTATTAGGTTTGGTAAAATATTTATGTACATTGTGTAAATTTTCGGTTTAAAATGTGCTTTAAGGGAAAAACACATTTTAAAGTATGTTTACATATGTTCTATTTAGTTTCTATTTAAAGTTAATTATTTCTGTTTAATTAAAAAAATAGCCAGCTGAGTTGAATATTTACAAACTGATCAATGTGCAGTTTTATAGGTGTGTGAGGTGAGGAATGGTAATTGGATTGTCATTCGAAAGTGTCAGGTTATCATGAAGAGAAAATACCTTTTATCAAAATAAATTCCCGAGAAAAATATGGTGAATTCTTTTCTGCTCGCGTTAGCGCTCTGGTCTTCGATTCTACAGTTCGTGGGTTCGATTCCCACCTTGTGGTACGTAGTGGTTCGGAATCCACTATAAAACGTAAATCCCAGTCTAATTAGCCAAAATGAGCTGCAAAACAACATTGACATCAGGACAGGTCTATCCCTATAAAAGATTTTCCTACGGTGTCATCAGCAGTTTTCTGAAAAAATAATCGCATAAACCATTTTATTCCTTCAAATGGTGATTTATTAGCATCGTAGTCAGATCCTCATACTAAACTGCTTACATATCACGCGTAGTATCATAAATTGTTTTACGCATCATGTTTGGGAAGAGTTGAGTCGTTAAAAGCCGACGAATTTCGGTGTTTTGTCTTGAACAAACAACAATCAAGAAATTTGAGTAGTTCTATTTTCTGTTAATTTTATAACTTTAAATTCGCTTGAATATTTTAATCTTACTCGTATTTGATAATAAGTTTGAGGAAACTTCATCATTTTTAAATTATTTTAATCCCAGCCAAAAAAATTATTAAATTCGATTCAGAAAAATGAGAATTAAAAAACTGTGAAGGTGAAAAGTCACAAAACTGAATCGGAAACGAGGTTAAAATAGAGAGTTAAAAATCTCATAATTCTTTTGAAGATACCCAAATTGACGCAATTGGGTATACACAATATAAAAACGACGCAATTTAAAAAAATATACATAAACTTACTTTAATCATAAGCGAACCGATGACAAGAAGGGTGTTTTTCGAAAATTTTTCAGACCACGTAAAATACAATTTTCTATTTGGTAATAAAAAAGGAAAAGGAAATTTCGCAACAATTCATTGTTAGAAATGCAACGCTCACATGGCTCATTTTTCCAAAATTGAAGAAAGCATTTTATTGTGAAATATTTTCCCCAGGAATGTCCCATCAAATCAACTATTCAACCACTGGGACAATTAATTCATCAACTTTTTCATTTCATGGGCACATCTACAGAAAAACTGAAAATCACTTACATTCTTTGTTGACAATTGAAGTAACATTGTACAAAAGCATGAATAAGTCATAATAGAGCTTATGCCAGCCTTCGACAGTAAAGTAAATTAATCCTATTATGAAAACAGTAATTTTCTGTGGTAGAATAGGCTTCCTCTAAAAGGTCATCGTGATTACGACCAAATTGACGGGATAGATGATACCAAGAAACTTAATCACTATGATGGAAATTTCCGTCAATTGCTGGAATATTAAATGGATGCAGAAGTTAATGTGCTAAACGAGCATTTTAAATTATTTACTGATACTGCGTTGTATATATAGCCAATAAAAAAGTTAATTAAAAAAGTAAGTGCATTTTTTACTGTAGCAGATAAAACCACGGATATGTTTCTTTGCCGAAACAAAAGTCTCTTTATGTATATAATTTCTAAGAATAAGGTAATAAATATTTATAAATTAAATTTGTCATCTTTTCTTTCCTCCAAGGTTATGTATAAATTTACTTGCACGAACAATAGATTTTAAATGTATATTAATTAAAATTATTCTATTGTTTATGCCATTAATTTTAACACATTAGTTACAAATAACGCAATTTAAAAACTTTACAGTTATGAGGATGGGATTTAATATACATCTGAGGTTAAGGATATCATGGTACATCTGCCATTTCTGGAGTATTTAATAGTGTACACAAGCTAAAATAAGTGAAAGATTTCCCATCATCACTATATCCACATTGCGCATCTCATTCTTTAAATGTGGCTATTTCAGGCGCCTGATCTTTAATGTTCGCAATTGCGTCTGAGTAGTTGAGAAACATTTTTTCTTGAATATTCCAAAAAAGAGATTATTCTGATGGATGCATTTTATAGCTGTCCTTGGTCCAGGAAAGAAGTGCTTAAAAAATATGCTTGTTGGATAAGAAAAGACTAATGGTAATAGTGTTTGCTTCATCGTTTGATTCATGCTCTTGATGTCATTGAAAATTGACATGATAAGGATTTGCATGCTAGAACCTACATTCATTTAAATTCATTAAATATATCTAGTTTTGTTATCACTTTATTTTTGGTGGGGAAAAATTTTTCTCTAATGTTCTAATCAAAGATTTTATAGTCTAGATCAGTTAGCTTTGCTTCTTCTGATAAGCGGTATGACGATATTGTCAAAGAACTTGAAATGATTCAAGGTCAATCAGTAACTGTTTTAAATTGTATTTTTTGAAATCAGCATCTATTTGAAAGCAATAATTGAGGACTAAGAATGATTGTTTTTCCACATAAGCTAAAAAAGTCTTTATCTACTAGAATAAATTAAACATTATTTTTAGGATAAAAATTTTGAATTTATTTCTGGATGTTATAATTTTACATGTTAACAAAAATTTCATGAAACTGAAAGCAGTTATAAGTTCATTAAAATTTTAAATAATATTTAACTAAAAATTTTAACTATATAACAGTTAATTCTTTACTAATATATAATATTAACATAGAATTCTCCATACCTTCAAAAAAGTAAATTATAAATACTGAAGCATTTGTTTTAGTATTTTGACTAATTTTAGAAAAAGGAGCTACTAATGCGACTATAACAAATGCAATAGAAGCTTTACAAGAGTAAAACTTATTTTCCATATTATTTATTACCATTAAAATATTAGTCACCTTGCGTGAAATAACAAACTTTGAAAGATCGCTTACAATTATGAAATACTTAAAAAAAAAAAAAAAAATTAATAAACGAATAATCTGAATTTTTATGAATGGACGATTCACTTTATATTTAATGTAAGTTAGGATACAGTATTTATTGGATTGTAAAAACGAAGCATAAATGTAAAAATTAATATGAATAGAGATTTTCATTTTTCTTTTATATTCGCATGAGCTTTTAAATTGGGATTGTTTTTTTAAATTTTCATAATTGTTTCAGTGTTATTAGATGCATGGAAATTTTCTTACCTTTAGAAAACCAGTCAGTCGAAACGTGTCTTTTGTAGTATTCGGAATAGTTTAATTTTTGTAATTTTTATGATACGATAGAAGTTTTCTATCCTTTAGATAATTTAAAGTTGGATAAATAAGAATGAGCCAAGGCGTTCTTTTGTAAATATGTATGGAGTGTACAATAAAATATTAGGAGGGTATTAGCCGTCCATTTGAATAATCAAAATATGAGAAGTATTTTCGCTTTGTTATGGATACGTTTTAAGTATAATTCTTGGTGTCTCACTATTTTATTTCTTAAGGCGTTTAAAAATCTCAGAAAAGTAGTAGTGATAAATATAGCCTAGGATGAACCTAATAGTGCTTTGAAAGATCTGAGACATTTAATTAAATTTTGCAGAAGTATTTTGCTACAATCTGGTGCTTATGTTGGTTTGAATTTTGATTATTTGGTGACACGATTTAAAACATTTGGTTAAAATGTTTTAAATGCCTTGCTCTAATTTTCAGTAGTAAATATATTCCATTTATTCCTTTCCTGTGTTTTCTCCTATTCCTTTATTTAAATAATTTTCACTTTCAGGTAATTGTTAAATAAAAGAAAATTGGAGGAAATAACTCAAGAGGCCACTCGTTGACTAATTAATCAGGGACATTTTGTAAACGTTTTTCAGATATACATATAATGCCTTCTTATAAGAAGTCTCTTATGTTATCTTTCTCATAATCTTGTTAAAGTATTCAATTTGATTTGTTATATTTATTTTGAAATCAGTATGTATGGATTTTGCTGAAAAATTTGATCCCTTAATTTTGAAGTATCGATTTTCTTAAACGTTATAATTATTGTGAAATAATCACGAAATTCTTTTGAAGTCAACTGACTCGAGAAAGGGATTAAATTGTTTACGTATATATATATATATATATATATATATATATATATATATATATATTTTTTTTTTCATTCAAAATGCGACAAAAGTTTTTTTTACTAAAGTGAAATGATTTTTATATTGATTATGAATTAGACGAAAGAAAACTATTTTGTGCAAACGCATTTGAAATTAAGAGGGAAGAAATTTTTTTTCTCTAATTTTTCATATTAAAAGTGTAATCACATATATATTAATAAGATTGAATGCTTATTAGTAAAAATAAGTATTTTCATTGTTATTTAAGAAACAATTTCAGTATAATGACTGGAAAATTAAAAAAATATAAAAGGAAGATCAAAGATCTATTTATGAGAGTCATTGGTAATTTTAGAAGCAATTTTTTCTTGCTTTTTTGGCATGCACGATGCTGTACATATTATCAGCTGTCAAATTGTACTTTTATCTGTACTAGTATTAGTCAAATTGGCAGATAAATGGTTAATACTTTGGTCTCCCCTTCAACAATTCGAGGGATTTATTTTCACTCATAGGCATTTATACTGACTTAGAATTTGTTTAAAATTGTATTCTTCCTCCAAATCAGCCTTCATGTGCAAAAGTGACGGTACAGCAACCAACCAATCACGTTATGAAATGTAATATTATTTAAGCTACGATTATATGAGCATTTTTTTGAAGTTTGAGTTTCAATTTAGTGCGGCTGAAAGTTAAAAATAACTTGGATACAAAATTTTATGTTAAAATAATTTTAGCATTTCATGTGGAAAAGTTAGAAATTTTATGTTAAATTATTTCGTTATGTTTCTAATAAAAAAATATTATCAAAATAAAAATTCTTTTTTATTTGTATACTTTATACACGACTTTAGTCTGAAACAAAAACATATGACCGTCAAAAACAAGTTTTTTTTCTGGTAAACGTTCATAAATATTTTAAAACTTTAATGAAATTGCAATAAAATTTTTGTCTCGCAACATATGTTAGGTGTTAATGATATACAGAAAGCAATTGAGTTATTTTGGCTTTTAAACGTATTTTAATAACAAACTATTAAAATAAAATGAATACACCATAGTCATCTTTACAATTTCATGAATATATGTTAAAATTCACAAATAATTTCGATATTATATGTGGACATATATACAGTTATGCACAACAAAACTAGATTAAATTACAATTTTGTGAAATAAAATCCATATTTAGTAATATTTTTTTTTAAGTAACTTGTATTGAATTTTGGTATTAGATAAAGCAGTTGTGTGTTCATAATTTTCTCAATTTTATACTATTCTATATTCAGTATTTATTCATTAACCCTGTTAGATTTAGGTTTTGAATAATTTATCTCGTATCCTAGTTCAGAACCATATATTATATATATCATTTAAATCTGGATGATTGCCAGTTTAAGTTAGTAAGGAAATATCGTGAATCTTTTTACTACTTTACCTAAAATAAAAATAATAGTCTAAGAGTACAAAAATATGATAGAGCGTTATAAAGTAACTATGTTTATTACTTCAGTTTTATGAGGATAAGCTTTATAGTCTTGAAAAATTGACTTCGCGTCAATTTCTCGGAAGTCTGTAATATAACAGCATATGTCCCTTCTTTTATGATAACATGTATTTAAATACTTATTTATGCAAAATTGTTATTAAAAATTTTAATTTTTGGAAGCTGTACACCCTTTTACCATAAGATAATGTTTATTTAATATTGATAAAACACAACAGTATTATGTTATCCTATTTCATCGTTTACTTAGTGATTCCATTTCCTACGCAATTAAATTTTTACTTGTTAGAAAATAAAGCTGTACCCAGTTTTCAGATGTCTAATTGCGAAAGTGTTTTTGGCTGATTCGAGTTTTTTTCCCCCTTTGTAATGCTTTCTTGGCAGATTTTCTAGACATTAATCCAGTTTCATTCAGACGACACTTGTATGTTTTTGCTATTACGTTAGGCTTAACTATATTTTATATCATTAACTATATTTTACAAGTATCTTTTGACTTGAGAATGTTTGAAAAATCTATTCCTTTAAAAGTCATTTTAAAGCGAAATCGTTGAAGACTGCTAGATTATAAAATTAGCTTTTATTGTTTGATAATGAAATCAATAGGATTTAAATAAATGAAATTATCATATGGGCAAATATTCCTTATTTAAAATTAAAATTTTATTTTTTGTAGGTTGCTTTAGTGTGATATTTTTAAATAAATAAATTAATTATTTATGCATAGTATTTTTAATTATTATGTTCTTGATTTGTTTTGTTCACTGAAAATATTTTGAACTCAGTGCATTAATTTTTATATTTTACAAGTTTTATTTCCTATTATTTAATAAAACAAAAATAATTGTGTGAGAATATTTTTTGTAGTACTGCAAGTTCTATTCATTTTTATAATTTGTTTTCTTAAATATTTAAGAAAATAAATCATGTAAAAATTGAGAATATCAACCTGTATTAATTACATACATATATACGTAGTGATGCAGACAACCCTCCGGACTGTATTTTAAAGTTAGTGGGTTAGTTAAATGCTCGCTCATCACACCAACCGCCTTATAATTTTGAACCATGGTCAGGTGACGCGATCACACCTGAGCTGGCACCCTCTTCTCCACATCCTCGCCACACCACATTTTGATGTCACAGATTTACATGGGCAGCCCACGACCAACACCCCCTAGGGTGTGTTCCCTCTTTCGTCACCACCATAAGTTGACATATGGACTTCGCGACCTGTCACTAACACTATGGTAGCCATAAAACTGCGTATGAAGGAAGAGTCTTATAGTCCACCGGGTGTCTTGTGGATGGTGTCTGTTATATAGATAAATGGTATTTGAATGTTTTGTGAATTCCTAGTGTCTGGTATACCTGCCACTTACGAAACAATCACGTGATTAATGACATTACTTCAAGCATTGATCACACAATGTGAAAGATTATTTATAGTTCTGATTCTAATATTGTTTTTTTAGTTTACAATGCATTTTATTGTACGCTCACGCTTTTTTTTTCACCGTAAAAATAGATTTGGAGAATATGTCCAATTATTATTATTATTATTATTGTATAAATTAAACTGTAAATGTCGTTATAGAATCACTTGAAGGAAAGAATAATTAATGAAAACATCAAATTTTATTAAAAACTTATGGATTCAATTAGTAGTAAATGTTCTATAAAATAATTAATACGTCTTACTGGTGAAAAATTTAGGTAACATTTCCAAAGTTTAGTGTTTTGGTTGCAATGTAGCTCATATAGAATAGATTTAAAAGTATTTCATTTTAGATGAATCTTTAAGATCATAATTTAAATTACATATATGATAGAAACGTCTGTGAAATACTTTTAGAAAAATTCCTTTTTAATAAACACTTTTATGCATGACTTCTTTGCATTAAATTAAAAATCGTAATTCAATTAATAATTATTTCATATCCTAGTCTGTTCCATATAAAAAAATTTATAATTAAAATAATAAAGCAAATATTTTATTAATCATATAAATGACAAATTTATGCAAATTAATGACACATATATAATGCAATAGTAATTAAATTTTCCGGTTTTAAATAAAGAAGGCTTATATTATCAAGTTTTTAAATTTTTATTAAATTACAAGAAATGTATCAGCCCAAAAATATTATTCTAGTTTTAAAAAACAAATTCAAGAAGGTAGGTTTAACTGAAAGAAAAACATAATAAAATAATTTTTTAAGATATTTCACAATATTTTTAAAAACTATGTGAAATATAGTATCAAAAAATTATTTTTCAAAAAAAATAAATAAATAAATAAAAATAAAAAAATTTATTAATTCAAATAAATTTTTATACAGTTGATATTTTTATTTTAGTTGAAATAATTTTACCACGGGGTCCCACAAGCAATAGTTACTAATTAAAAAATATAATCAAATAATAAAAAAATATTTATATTATAAATAAAATTCTAAGAAAAATGTTGAGCTATTAAAATAAACTTATTTTTAAAACATTCATGTATAACTTCTTCAATTTCCACAGAGAATTTACAGCACATTTTTATAAACACCACGTGAATTGGATGTAAACATGAACCCGTTGCACGGTTGTGGATGGAAAAATTTAACACGCTGAATACTTTGTTTGGTGGAAAGCTCCGCCTCAATTTGGTCATACGTGACGTCATTTCGTGGATGGTTGGTGTACAGCTCATGGATGCGTTGTGGATAGCTGGTAGTCATCCACCGTGTCCAAGTGACAGTCTGCAGGTTTGCTGCCTGCCTTACATACGTTTACGTTTGTGTGATTCGTTTGTTTACTTTTAATACTTGAGAATTTTATGCATTATTGTTTATAAAATTGGGTGGTTGTATTGCACCGAACTGTTCATAAATTGCTGTATTTTAACTTCTGTAATAATTCACTATTGTACTGTCATAATTTGTTAATAATCAAACATTAATGTAAATGTACACACATTTATGTAAATGTTCATATTGTAAAAGAGATCTTTTATTTAATTATTGTAACACTTTCTTTACATTTTAAGTTGTAATTTTTACTGCATTTATAAATTTTATTTAAGACTCCTGTTATGTGAGAAACACTATGTAAAAATGGATGGTAGTATTGCACCGAACTGTTCATGAATTACTATAAGAATATTTTGTAATAATTGACATTTGTACAATCATATTTTGTTAATAATCAAACAATGTAAATATTTAACGCATTTGGTAAAATAAAGAGATCATATTGTAAAAGAAATCTTTTATTTAATTATTTTAACACTTTCCTTACATTTTAAGTTCTAATTTTTACTGTATTTATAAATTTTATTTTATATGAGAAAGGTCTGCTGTTTAACAATAACAATATAAAAAATATTTTTATATTGTTATGCAATTTGTAAGGAATATATAAAATTACGAATAAATTTTGGAGTAATATTTCTTAGTAAAAGAAATGTTTTCTCCCATTATAAGATTTAAAAAAGATTGTATTGTACAGAAACAATTCTTTATTAAATTACGTCATACTATACAAAAAACATAACATCAGAAATAAAAACATTTTTCATATATTGTAAGTAATTTATTAAATATTTATATTAATACATTATTATGACTAGCAATAATACATAATTACAACATATAAATAAAAATTAATACATATATATATACAATACAATATGTAAGCCTATATTATTATAAATTACATATATAATATATATTTTATTTATTTATTTATTTTATATATATATATATATATATATATATATATATATATATATATATAAATAAAATGTTTTTACATATATCTTTATAAAGAAAAAGGCTAGTAGAAAAGCTATATTTTTTATTAAATTACGTTATACTGTAAGTAATATATAAGTTTTCACGTACATAACAACTTTAATACAAAATAACATTTTTTAGACATACGTATTATAAGTATATATTATTATTAACTAAAGTAAGAAATATATATTTTCTATACATATTAAGAATTATACATACTTAACATTGAATATTTAATCAATTTATATAATTAATAATTAAAATTTGATAATCTAAAATAAGTTATAAATTTCTGCATTTTAGAAAGTCATTTATTTCATTTTATAATTATTAAATACGTTTGATTTCAGAAAAATACGAAAAAAAAACTGCATGATAACTAAGTGTACTAACTCTGTAATTCAAATTAAATTTAAATGATAAACCCTTCGAATAAGGTACAATGTAAATAAAATGTTAATTTTATTTTTAATTAATAAAAATTTAATTACATTTTAAATGAGTTTTTCCAGTCATTAAAAAGTATATATTTCACATTGTTTACTAAGAATAATGAGAGATTACTTTTTAACACGTAAGTTTCGTTATCAAATTAAGTGAACCCAGACTACACCAATAGTGCGATTTAAAAAAAAAAAAAAAAAAAAAAAAAAAAAAAAAAAAATCGTAAGGATCATAAAATAATATCGAATATTAATGGCTTTAATGTAGGTGTTTTTATTATTTAATGTCTCACAAAATAATCTTATGTCCGACGTTTGGTAGCAAAAGTTTCTGATAGGTTCAAGCAAAAGTTTCTGATGCGTTAAGATAGGTTCAACGTGGTGGCGTTTTTTTTATTATTTGTTTATTTAGTTTATTTTTATATTGCTTTCTATAGAATTTTACCTTCTTGGACAGTATGTTTTCCCCAAATATGCTGAATAACGTCATGTAGGGGCTTCGTTCCTCATATAAAGTAAATTTCGGTAACAGTTATTTCGTATCAGTGTATTTATATTCCCAAGGGATCCAGAAGTTTTAAATAAATTTTTATCATTCAAAGTAAAGATTTTTAAACAAAAAAAATCATCAAGGGTAAACTTCATACATTTAATTAATATTCTTATTTAGAATTCATGAGTTTACTCGTATTATATTAGAAATAATTGAGTGTTAAAATTAAGTCTTTCACAAAAATTTTAAAACTTAAGAGAAAGAACGGTTAACATTATCATGAAATTAGTTTCTAAATGCAATATTTTTTGTTTATATAAACGTTGTAATGAGAAACGTAAAAAATAAATTCAATTATACATAAATGTGTAATATCTTAGTATATATGTTAAATGTATAAATACATGAATATTAATACATATTAATATCAAATTATTGTGAAATCAGCTATTATCATAACATACAATTTTAATGGAAAATCTACCGTTGAAATTGTACAGTTATAATTTTATTTATAATTCTGTGCTGATTCTCCATTTAAAAACCTATACAAATCTAACATCAATAAATTGTTAGTAAGAAAATTTTTTGCATAAGAAATAACATAAATGTACCATATTCGTTCTTTAATATGATGCAGTTAAATTTTTCGAATTTACAAATTGTACGTAGGAAACTATTTTCAATTTATAGAATTGTTAGCATTTCGAATTTACATAGTTTATATAAACAAAGGTATTCTTTATTTACATTAAAATAATTTACAAAAATTGAAATTAAATATTAATTGGTTCATGTGAGGAATTAAAATTTTTCAAATTTATAAATTACTATATGAAGTGATAAATTTATTTGAATAAATATATTTCTTCCGGTTTTTATATATATGCATAGGCTTTAACCCCTAACACCTTAATTTTTAATAAAAATATGTAGAAAGAAAAAGTATTTTTTAACTTGAAATTTTTTAAGTATATTATTTGTTTTATCAGAAATAAAGATATTATATTGATATTATATGAAGCAATAAAGATTAATTATTAAATTTACTTCTTGTGCACAGTACTTTAATCAGCCTGCTTTTTAAAAAGTTATGACATAGAAATGATGAGTTTAAGATGTGAACCAAAATTTAGACACATTTATTAACAATATGATTAAGTTGCAAAAATAGGAAATAAAAACTCTTCAATATAAATCCAATATCAAATTCTGTTTTAAATTTGCGAATTGCACTTAAAGAGGATGGTATTGAAAGAGAAAACGTGGGTGTGTGATATCGACACTTTTGTGGAGAGAAAATCTTTCTCCATTGCATTATCCTTTTTTCATCATATTTCTCATTATATATGTATTGTTTTTTATTTCTATTTATAAAACTATGCTTCTGATGTATATTCTTGAGCTGCATCCAATTGTATAACAATGAATAATCAGTATGATCAAATCAAATTTCATAAATAAAGTACATTTTCACTTTAAGTTTTATTTTTAGTGTTATTTACTCATTGTTTTAAAATCAAGAATATGCAATCTAATAATGACATTAAAATTCTAAAGTTAAATTCATAGAACTATCGTAACAAGTAACTAACAGAATAAACACTCTTATTTTTATGTCTTACTAATTTTAAAATAATTTAAAAAATTTAAAAAAAAAATCCTGGATAGTAAAATTCTATCTAAGGGTGTTGTCTCAACCTACGGTCAAACGAGTGAGGGAGATGTGGTCACTCTTCTAATCCCCGACGGCGGGAAATGATGCTTCACTTTTCTGATTTTAACACGAGCATTAATTACATTACATCACAGAGAGATTCAATTTCTCTATCTATCGATTTATGCTGAATTAGCAACTGGCCTTATCTGGGCTTTCAATTCAAAATATCTGATCTTCAATTAAAAAGAAAAAGGAATCGTGAATTAAATTTTCTCTTTAGCCATGGATATTTGTAGTGTTACGAAATGCACTTTTTAAACTATTGGCCCTCGTGGTCCTAGAGAGGCCAATAGAATAACAAATTTAATGTACTTACAAAAGCATGTAAAACATCTTGATTTATGTTTGCCATTGTAAAATAAAATGGGTTTTTTAACTTTGAAATTTTTTTCAGAAAACTTTGTTAAGATATCAAAGTCTGTACATAAAATTATTTTCAGTTTGTATTATGTGCTCTTAATTTTTTTTACATTAAACATTTGCTATTAAGTTATCTTGCTAAACTTTTTATAAAAACAATATTCAAACTAATTATTAACTGTATTTTTTATTGCAATATAGTCTAAAGAATTTGAAAAAATTTCTAATTGAATGGAAAGAAAAGTTTCTATGCCTTAATCTTTTTTTTTATGAAAATTCCCTTGTTATTTTTCCGAAAAGAATAGTGTTGAAAATTGCCTTGTAGGCATGTTTTGTAAAAGAAAAAAGTAGAAGACTCTTAAAATTAATTCTTTCTAATGATATGTATGTATCGCTGAGTTTATACTGAAGTTGCTTTTCATAGAAAAATTAGGATTTCTTTGAAAAATTATTTTACTAATTTAGAAAGAATAGAAAATTTTGGTTTCGTTTATTATGGAAGAAATTTGTTTTTTATTAACTTTTATATTTTTGTAATTTAGTGCTTATTTCCTGAAATCGAGAGGAATGAACACTTTTGAACCAATTGAAATAATGTTGTTGATTTGTAAAGTGTGAAAAATTGCTTGGAAACTTATCTCTAAGCTTATTTAACAACTAGATTAAAAAAAATTATTTTTTTGTTTATTTTTTATATATTGTGATATTTTTTAGATTATAATATTATAATCTGATATTGAAAGTTATATCTGATATTGCAATTGTAATCATATATTACAATTGCAATATCAGATATAACTTGCTTTCAGATTATAATGATTACAATTACAAGATCAGATGCAAGATGATTTCATATCTGAATGAGCTTATTGAACAACTAGATTAAAAAACAAAAGATTTAATTGTGATATATACTTTTCAGATTATAATAATTACAAGATCAGATACAAGATTTCAGATCAGATGACAGGTAAATACCATTAAAGTTAAAATAGTATTTATAAACTATTTTGTGTTTAACAGTCTTTTAAAATCATGTACTTCTACAATAAAAGTTTTTGCGCTGCATACTTCATGAAACTTTAAAGATTTTATTTTGCAAAGTGGAAATTAAATGATTTCGAAACTTAGTGTAGTCACCAAAAGTACTTACCTACATCACAATTTAATTATAACGAATTAGAGGCTTAACAATTAGCATGGCTCTATGTCATTCAACAGACAACTTTAAATTTCGCGAATTGGAGAGAGGTGCATATAACAAAGTAATAAATATTTTAACAATTTACGAGAGGGCAGCTACTTCGTGTTTTGACGGTCTAGATTTCCAAATTAGCACAATTTATTCAATACTATTTGTTACGACAGAAAGAACGCTTACTAATTTGCAAATACGCCTATTTAATGAACATTGTTTCGTAATTTCTAATTATTTGCTAAATGTCACACGACAGTATTCTAACTTATTTGAAAGTTGATTGTTCCTAATGAGTTTATTTCGAAAGCTTGGAACTTTCACTCCTAAATGTAATTTTTATAATCTTCTATAATTTTAAACTTAAGTAGAGTGATACGAATTTTAAAAGCCGTTGCTAATAGAACTGGAACATTTATTAAGTTAATTTTTCTAGGCAGTTTCCATTAATTTCGCCAGTCTTTACAAAATACTTATTAAATGTTGCAATTATCTTCTCATTATCTAAACTTATGCCTTTATATATTTTTAGGACCTTTATTGATATTTAATCCTTAATAATTGACAACCTTAGAAAGCAAATTGCATTTTCCTGAAGGATTTGTTCTGAATTCTGAAGAAAGAAAATTTAAATCTTATATATTAGATTTAGGGGTTACAGTTTAAGATTTTACATTATTCATACATGTTAGCATTATTTAAAAAATGTTTTCTAAATAATGTTGAAATTTAATGTTAACTCAAGTGTTTTTATGATAAATTTTGTGGCATTTCTTTTCAGTTCAGTAGTCCGTGGGTTCAATTCCCACCAGAGTCTCGCTTGCTTATAATAGAGTTCGGAATCCACTTTAAACTTTGTAAGGCCCAGTCTAATTATATCTTCTATTAAAAAAATAACTAAAAAAGAGAAAGTAAATTAGCGTTTAATTTAGTTTTAAAATTATCTGGGCATTTGTTCATTTGCTTTTTTTGAACAACTAGCTGAATAATTAGCGCTTTTTTTTAATTCTTAGAATATTTTCAATTGGTCAGCTTGTGTATTGACTCTTTCCTTGGTTGAGATATTCTTAATGTTTTAGCATCCATTTTAACTCATACATCCTGATCGAATTTGCCGTTATCTATAAATAATTATTGTAGATCGACAAACAAATACATTATTTCTTGTGCTCAGTTAGTTTTCTATGTCTGAATATTTTCTCCATCATATTGCTTTATTTCGAATTCCCAGAATAGTTTACTTTGCTTACTTATCTTCGTTACGGGAAAAATCTCATTTCCGGTTATACCGTCTGAAAGTTAGTAACAAAAAACACATATTTTAGTTCTATAGCTTTGATTCGCTTTTTACCGTATTCCTAGTTATTGATGCTTCGTTTTCAGGCAGTGTTTACGATTTCAATTTTGTCGTTATAGCTCTGCTGCATAGTTTTCTTCTCGACAGATGTTGAGAATTCTATTGACAAGATTATCTTATAAATAAAGCAAGTATAATTAATTTCTCCAATAACTTGTCGAAAGAATTGCTCCAAAGTCAGTATTGGTGATAAATTGAAAGATAAGGAGTATCATTTTCTCTGATGTGATTTTTAAAATGTGAAGTATTTTCATACGCTGGTCTGATGCAATTATTAATTCTAAGAATTAAAATTTCTTTAGAGTTCTCTTTTAAAAATAAAAGGATTAAAAAAAGGCTTTCTTTAAACGTTATTTTCACTTTAGTTGGACAAGTTACTGATAAAATACGAAATTTCTATTTGTTAGCTTAGCTAAAAATCGAGGCCTGGCTGAAGTGCTGTTTAATATGCTAAATGGAATATGATTCAATCATCTGGTAATTCACAAATTAGCAGTTATTTTTAGCACTTGAAAAGTGATTTATATATATTAGAAATTATTTAGTTCTAACTTAATGTTTTTTTTATTAATAAATGTTTAATATATAAAAAAAAGGTTTTAAACATTTTACTCAGGCCTGTTCGGGTTCAAATAAGCTGTTAAAAAAATATATTTGTGAGTGCACTAATACTTCCTTTTGGAAGGGATAATTACCCAATTTCCCTTTTTTTAGAGATAAAGTTGAAACAGCAGTCTGTGGATGAATTAATAAAGATAACAATAAGAGCAAAATTCGCCATCAAAGTCGCAAATACTTTTCTCTGATTGCTATATCAAGAGCTAAATTTCTCAGATATAGGAATCCACATTCCTTCCTATGTTTAGTTTATAAGTGTCTTGACATTTACTAATTACGCATAAATATAAATCGGTATTCACATGTAGTCTTATCTAACACACTGTTAACTCCAATCATTACTGCTATCAGTTTACATGCTTTTTGTCTACTATAAATATATTAGTATTGTTTCTATATATTAGTATTATTGCTATAAATATATTAGTATCATTATAAATATATTAGTATCAAGAAATTCATATTTTTACTTTTTGTAAAATATATATTTCGATTTTTGTAAATTTTTCCCCTGACTTCTGTATGTGATATTACTCCTTTCTCATTTTCCTGTATCTAGTAGGTATGGTCATAGTTTTAGCTTTTTCTTGGCCCCTAAATTGGCTGTATTTTTGCTTTTGTTGTATTTCTGTATAGCCCGTTCAAGTACTTCTGTAGCAATTTTCAGGTTGATCAAACTGTTTTTTTTTTTCTTAAGTTGAATTATATTTGGCTATTCTTTACAAAGTTAAGCCCTATTTCTCTTTTAGAATTTAAGTTTTAAAATTTTTTACTGTTTTCCTCACCTTTTATATAAGAAAAAAAAACTTGAATTAATATTTTGTTTATAATTTTAGTAGTTGTGAATAAACTTTTTATCCTGCATAAGTCTTCTAATAATCTACTTTTATTTTTATACAAATTTGCTTTCAGTATTCATTATTCATATGTATTATAAATCAGCTAATTTCTTGTCAATTAAGCTTCTGCATTTTGAATATGAGTTATGTGAGGGCTTATTTATATCCTCATTTTAGTTACATATGAATTCAGATTCATTTTCCCTTGAATATGGAAGTTTTTGCATTACATTTAGACTGGTATTCCTTTTTCGATAATTTTCTTGTTTGTGTTCATTTGTATTCATTTATCACTTTTGTGTTTTAGTTTCGACTCCTTAAATCAGCCATATACAACATGGTAAGCATTCAGCGCGTTGAATATTGGTCTCTTCAATTTTGAAACTCCCAAGTTTAATCCCATTTGATTTCTTAATTTTTCATGAATTATTTACCCTAAAATTCTCTTCTTTTATACATATTATGGAGTTTTTTTTCTTTCGCTTTCTTGGAACATTAGCTATTTATATTTTTAAAATTGCCAGTTTCGAGTTAAGAATACTTTTCTCTATCTGGTATTGCAATTTTGCGGATGACGTATTTGTTCCTCGATTTCTAATTTCATTTTATATTCGGTTAACTGAATCGATCATCAGTCCTTGCGATTCAAGGTACCTTTGTTCTTCAGTTTCATGATGAAAATTAAGTTTCGTACCTCCTTGTGGATTGAAGAGTTTTCATTTAGTCTAATTTCAATTTTCAGACGAAACTTGTTTGAAAAAATTTCAGCTGCTTTTGGAAGTGCAGAAATCATTTGTCTTGTTTCTTAATTTATTTTTTATCGTACTTTCACGTTCTATTTTTTGGTTTCACGTGTGGATTTCTTATTTTTAAACCCGTGATAATTGTTTGTTAGTCGGTCGTGGGGTTGAACTTGATGTTTTATTTTACTGATTTATTTATCATTCCAGCACAAGTATTGTTTCTGTGAAAATAAAATCAGTCTCTTAAACCATTACCTTAACATTTTGTACAAAATTCGTGTTACTAATGATTAAAAGTTATGTATTTATTCTGATTTGATAGTCAGCTATTATATATAAATTAACTGTTGCGAAAAATGCAATTCATTTGTTACATTTCTTAAAACAGTCTATATAGTGTAGAAGTTTGGATTGGTTGAAAAGTTTTAGGCAGTAATTTTTAGAAGCATCTTTTGTTTCCTCCTCAAACGACAAGTCATTGCGCTGATTTATTACAATGTAAATATTTAAATTCCTTATTAAGTGAATTTTGAAATTTTTTTTTTATGTTTTCAAATTATACTGAAATATGAACTGAGATAAAAAGAGAGAAACGGGTTGACATAATTGGGACATTTTTTGCCCGCAATAAAGTAGAAATTTTTGAAACTTCGGTTCTGAAATCGTAGAGGAATTATTTTACTTCTGAGTCTTGTTCTAAGTTCATAGAGGAAAAGATCAGTAATGAAATTAAGGGAAAAATATACATCTCGTTTTTAAAATGACGAGATTCTCATATGTGTATTGTTTATAAATTTATCAGTAATTTATCTTTCTAAGTTTAAATGATTCGATCTCTTGGCGTCATCGTCATTTTTTTTTGCTGAAATTTCTCACTTTTTTAAAAATATTATGTTAAAATCCTAGGCCAAACATGAAATTTTAAAATATTGATTCAAAAATATTCAATCGAGGTAATGTGATAAAGAAGCACTATTTTTGTAATTTAAATATATTCTGAAAATAAGAATTTTCAAACATTTTGTACTTATACATTTTTTTACCTTAAAAATGGAAGCACAAAATTTTTTTATTTTAACAATGTCCCTACTTTCACTGAATTTTAGATTACAAACAAATAATTAGCAATTGATCAGAGTTTAAATTCACATTTCCAAATCAACGATCGACGAGAAATTCATAAATATCACATTCCTCATGAATTCGGAAATACATAGATAAAATGCAGTATTTTTTCAAATATTATTTTTCAAAGAAGTGCTGCTGGATAAATAGCACATTTTCCTTCAATCAGCAGTTTGTGTGTTCGATTCCCGCATTGGGTATAAATGTTTGCAGTTTTTCGGGATCCTCTTTAAACTATAGGTCATGTTCTAATTAGCCCTCGTGTGCAAAAAATGACCTTTAAACGACACATCAACCTACCAATCGAAGAAGCGCTGTTTTTTATATTTTCCAATTAATGTGGAAGTTATAATTAATAAATACTTCCTTGACTTGAATATGTGATTTTCAAATTCTGATAGTTAATTATTTGCTAATAGAGTACATATAATAAATTTGAAATATGATTATTTTCTCCTTTTATTTCTTATTAGATTTGATGATTTTAATACTCGATGGTTTAATTAAACCTACTAAAAGAAATTAGCATTAATTCCTACAGAAGGAAGCCTTTAAGCTCCTATTTAGCAGTCAAAGTTTAATTTCAGCTTGCTGTAAAATACTTTTAAAATTTATAAACAAAAAAAAAATCGATAGATAAGATTAAAGGTTAAGTAAAGTCTACCCGCGATTTTATCTTTTTGTCCTTTATAAGTATGTTTGAATGATTAACACATTCACCCTTTGAAATTGAACATAGTACTTTTTTTTTATCACGCTTATTTTCTCAAAATTTTCAAGAACTTAAGATTATTTCCTTTTGCGGCAAATTTAGTGTGCATTTACAGAGCCTGAATAAAAGATTTTTCAGCGTTCCTTTTTTAGTGTCCTTGTAAGTTAAATTATATCTGATGCTGTTTGATATTAACTTAAAATTGAATTTATCAATTAAAATATGTTTGAGTGGAAGTATATTTTTTTGTTCGTTAACAGTTTATACGATTATTTAAAGAATGTAAAATATTTTTTGTAAAAAATGTAAATCTTGCTTTTCGAGATCTTGTAATAGGTGGAGTTACATTTTAAATATCTTCAATCTTGGCCACAAATTTATTTACAGTCGTACCATTCTAGTTTCCAGTTCAACATCATTTTATTATTTTGTGCTGATAAATTAATGGAACTCATTTTGCTCAATTTTTAATCAAAAGGAATCGTATAATTATCTTAGAACTTGTTATGATTTTATATTAACTGGAACACGCTAATTTCTCTGCTTGATATCTAATATAGTAATTTTATTATAATTATAATACAATGTAATTACAAATGCTCAATTTAGATCAAGATTTAATTTTTTTTAATGAATGTTTCGGTAGCAAAGTGTTTGCCGAGGATTTTTCTACAGAGAAAGTGCAAAAGAATGTGTTTGCCATCAAACTTTGATTTCTCTTTCGTTTAACTTTTAAAAATACTGAATGGAAAGGTTAAGAGTACAAATGTGTTCTGTTTTCTTGTCTGAATTACCGGATGATGGATTCGAAGTGTGTAACTGCAGAATGTTCCCGATGCTCTGGGCTCGTGGCCAAAATTGATGAAATGCTCAAGGTCCCAAGAATAATACTGATAACTTCCATTGGTAGTTGAATAATGTATGAATAAAATTTGAAGATTCTCAACCCTGGCATAATTTGATTAATATGTGGGGTTGTTCTCGCTGTAGGTATTTTTAAATTTACCAAAGTTTAAATTTACTATAGTTTTTAGAGTTTTAAAAATTAAATGAAATTTTAAAAAGGCTGTTTCAGATGAGATAATACTTAAAATCATAGTATATGTTTACTATTAGCTTTAACTATGGATATATATTGTGGTATTAAGTATTATTGTTGATAAGGATTATGCTTTCATTTTCATAGATGTAGAATTTACCTTCAGAGTACTTTCGAAATAATAGTAAAATGTGAAAAGTGGATTACTGCTCAAATTGCACTTTACTATGTTAATAAATGACCAAATTCTGGGTTTAAGATTCTTTTATTTACATATTACTTCCATATTCATTACTATATAAGAATCAGAAGGCATGTCAAGTTTTTTGTGTCTTTTAGGTATTATATTTGGTAGAGTTCTCACAAGATTTCTTTCATTGATTGTCAGAAATGTAACAGATAATGGTCCAGTGCTCTGGCCATTTTTTGCTCTCTCAGTTGATAAATTAAGGCGAATTTATCATTTTGTTAGTTTGTAGGTAAACTTATAGCCGAATGGTTACCGCTCATACTTTCGATTCAACAATTCGTGAATTCGAATTCCACCGTGTGTGTGGATATTTGCAGTGGTTCGAAATCCTCTTTAAATTGTAAGTTCCTGCTCAATCAGCCCTCGTGTGCAAACTAACCTTCGAGCGGGAATCAAACCAAAACAATGCTAAGATTTTGCAGTTTTCTAAATCTTTCGTGGTTGAGTGTTACTTTACGGTAAATTTTTTTTTGCAAATGAGGGCTAATTCTATTGAGACTCATAGTTAAAAAGCAGTTTTGAAGCACTACAAAGTTCACACTCTAAATAAATAGAACCCACTAACTTTTAAATTGAAAGTCAGAGCGCTAACCATTCTGCTCTGAGCTCAAAGAAAATTGTATATGGTTCTTTTTCAATTTACTTATATATAATTACCATAGTTATTTTCGTTTAAATATTAAGTTAAACTACAATGAGAATGTTGTTTCTTGTAGAATTCACATCTTAATTGTTTTAAGCAATTTATTTTAATGAATAATTTTTTTCTAAAATTAAGTATAATTTATTAATTAAAGAATACTATTTCAATACGATTTCTGAATTTTCTCCTATTACATAATAAACTTTTCCATTCTTACAGTACTAGTTATTTTTCAATTATACATCCTGCATATTTCATTGGCCAGTTGCCTAGTCTCGTAGAAACTTATATCTGAATATTACTTAAAGAATTTTTGGATTGATACCATGAATATCATAAAACAAAATTCTTTTACATAATTCTTTAAACTAAAATTTCTATCAGCTTAATCAAAATTTGCTTACAATTTTCTATGCAAATTCCGTTTGAAATGCAGTTTTTAGGTGGGAATTGCCAATCTGAGAATGCTTAAAATAGGTTGAATATTATTCATTAAAAAATTCAAAATATGGATTCCATATTAGAATTTAGTAATATCACTTGCAAATGCTTTGAAAGTTTTAAGACAGAAACTAAATGGTTATCACAGAATAATTTCTAAGTTTGTTAAAAATTTCAAATGTCGCAGATGCTCCTTTTACTATGGGATTAAAAGTTGATCAGTTGATCCCCTTTTGTTCGAAAAGTGTCCAATTTCATTTTGATAGAACAGGCGCATTTTATAGAGAGTTAGGTGCTCCTATCTAAAATCAGTGTCAAATTTAGATTAATCTGTTTCATCGTTCCTCAGCATTTTAACGAGTCAAAAATATTTAATAAAACATAAAAAAGAGAATTTAAATCTCTGTAAGAGCTGTCCTTTTACAATATTTGAGAATTATTGTCCTTTTCTTAGTGTCATTGTGCTATAAGGGTATGCAATATAGTATATTACAACACAAAATCATTATACACTGACTTCTATAAGTTAACTTATTTAGTGGCTTAGTGTTTCTTTTTTTAATATTTTTTACATCATATCTGTAAGCTTTTCGAAAATATGAAGCGGAAATTTTTAATTGAATTTATAAGCACACATTGATTTCAAGATTTGGAGAAGTGAAAAAGAATTAAAGAATCATTTCATTATAATATTGAGCTCAAAACTGAATGGAGAATTTGATACCATTAAACTATTTCATAATGAAACCAATTCAGGATAGCGGCTTGAATTAGATATCTCAATTTTTTACTGGCATTAGATTGTGCATTTTTAATAAGAAACATAAAGTTCTAATTCTGTTCTAAATGTATAAGTTAATATTTGGATTATTAGTGAGTTTCTTTTATTATTGATGTGTTGACTAATTTTAAGAATTATTTGTTGAAGGAATTCATCACTGATTTTTTGGCATTAATTCTAAAATGATGGGAATCACAGAAAGACTAATCCATTTGTTTATCTCTTAATTTATTTATCATTTGTATTCATTTTAATTTATAGTAATAAATCACTAGGTCTCTTATTAGTGAGATTTTATTGTATGTTAAGATAAGTAATAACACGCATATTACAATTGAAAGAATGACATGTTACCAAGCTCCCATTTTGTTTTTATTAATCTTAATTATTCTATATAGTTGAAAACATGCATAGTAATGCATTAAAATATTTCTTCTAAAAAATCTTATATTTTTAGATTAATGCATGAACAAAGTAAACACTAATTTAGTATTAAAAATGTACATTTATTGTTTGGCTTGTTTGTGTATGCTTTAAATATTTTCTTCTATATTATTTGGATTATTTTAACATTTTAATTCTATGTCAGAAAGTGAGATGTCATCAATACTCTTAATATTGACTTTACTTTTACAAACAGTGAGAAAAATAATTTCTAAAAGTTTGTTTTTTGACTTATTCTGTGCTTGCGAAAAGTTTTCCCTTCATGTATTTAATTTTTCACTTCTGCGGCTCTCCGGAATGTGGTGAAGAAATTGCATTTTAATCATAATCGGCTTGAGTAGCGCTTTCCGTGCAATATCTGAATAATAACTGTATAAAAGAAATCTTTTTGACCTGGCAATATGCTCCAATTTCCTGTCAGGTTTGTGATGTATTCTCATGCCGAAACGGCTTAACTTCTTGGATTGTAGCCAATCCTTCACAAGCTACAAAATCATGTTATAAGTCCCTCTCCGACCATTCCCCCATTCTTAAAAGATCGATCTCAACTAACGGATGTTGGGCTCTCCTTTTTCATGCTGTATGCAATAAACGAACGTTGAATTCTCTTTTTCAGTAAATTCTGCAAAATTGATTTAGTGTTAAAAAAGTTCGGATAAAGTTTTAAATTAGTCCTTAATACAAGGGCCCATTTTAGTGCCCGTTGTTTTCGCGGGAAATTTAATTTTTAGTAGCAAAATCGGCGATTGACTTATACTGTAATTGCTTGTTTTGAAAGAGTATTATTATTATTAAAGATTTTAGTCTTAGTTTTAATTCTAAGCATAGTGAGAGTATATTTTGGAAAATAATTTGAGCTGCTTTTAAAAGTTTTTTGAAAATAAATAACAATATTTATAGAACAACACTGTTATTGGTTTCCTATTCTTCAATTAAAGTTTCAGCTGTAATAAATGCATTAATTATTTGCGCTAAATATGTGATTTTTTTTTTGAGTATTTAAAAAAGAACACTCATTCCAATACCAAATAACTTATTGCAAGTTTGATTACATTACATTGGATATCTTTTCTTGCTAGATATTTTTATGTTACATTAAAAATAGTTTTTTGTTGAATATCTATTATATAGTTATATTCTGATTAGTTCGTTACAAGTATGGATATTTCGGATAAAATTATGTATAACATTTCTTGCCATAATTTGCGAAAACTACCTTTTTATTGATGTATTTTGCTTCTGGTGTTACATATAAATTTAAAAAATGTTTAACTTAAACACATTGAATGTTTATTTTTAAATTTATCATTTCGACCTTGATATAAAAATCCAAAGAAGTAAATGAATTTTGAAATTTAAATATTTTCGAATCTGAGATTGCGAATTTACTTTTTCATTTGCAATAATATATATATATATATATATATATATATATATATATATATATAT
>JAPDSC010123726.1:502857-518443 GCA_026290005.1 Latrodectus geometricus | reverse complement strand
ATATATATATATATATATATATATATATATATATATATATATATTCATTCATTCGATGAAAAATTTTTGCAATCAGAAATTCTAATATTTCATATTTGTATGTAATCCCTTAAGGGAAATACGAGAAAAGAGATTATAGATTAGGATGAAGCGAAGCACATTTCTATGATTATAAAGAAATCTATTTTGGTTTATTCTACAGCTGATTCATTTTTAGTTAGAAATGCATTCAGTTCAAGCCTCTTCGCTTCGTTTGTATTTATATTGAAGTGGACAGCTATCCTTGAAAATTGCGTCTTTTTTTGTCAGATAATTCAAAGCACATTCAATGGCTTATATTTCTATCTTGACTACTGTAAATTTATGATGGCCAAAAAAGGTCTTTTCTCTGTTTACATAAGTGCCAATGTTATAAATTTAAAAAATGTCATTAAATAAAAAGAAAATCATTTTTGGAAAAGCACAAAAGTTCCGCACTGTTGGGAATGGATGTAAGCTGGCACGCTTTTTCTCTCTTGGTCTTTTTTCTGAAAAGAAGGAGCAAGCAGCAAGGGGGAAAAGGAAAGAAAAGAAACTGCATCCCCTTAAGGAAATTGGAGAATTTCATCACGTCCTGGTAAGCTGTCTTTGAAAGATATATTAAGAGACCGTTTTTGAGTGACAAAATTTCCTCGTACCTATCGATTGCACAGTATCGTCCTCTCCCCACTCAGAAATGTTCGTATTTTACCTATACATCTACATATACCTATCATGCATCTATGGTTTGTGCGGAAGTTAATGATTTCACTAAATATTGCTCTCGTACTTTTTGTTGAGGATCTCACCATAAAAGAGGGGATTTCAGACTATTACTATCGAATTTTCTTTTCCTCTGGATAGAAAGTTCCTGAACTTAAAATAGACCAAACGTAAAAAAAATATCCTCAATTCGTTTCGCATCATTGTGTCTTGGTTTAATGTATTTGTAAAAACTTATGGCTCGTCAGTGTTCTATACAAAAGAATATTTTTTACGGGTATTTTTGTAGAAGCACACATTCTTCAGCGTAATTTTTATTGAAAACTCGAAAATATTTTCTATATCTATATTTTACTACTTTCAGGCCTTATTTATTCAATTAATTAGTACCCTTTTATAAAGCAGAAGTTACGCATTATCATTATTAAATTGGCTGTGTTATTGCATATTTTATTTGTATAACACATACAAGATCTAAAAAAAGTTTTTTTAATGCAATAAATTTTTTCAATGTCACTTATCAATTGCTATATTTTTAGTCTTTCTTCCAAATATGATTAACTTCACATAATCTCTATTTTTCTTTTAACTGTACTTTTTTAATTGAATTCATTATGTATAAGTTCTGATGTGTTTGTTTACGGAAGAAAATGTTAATTACTATATTTTTTGCATACTAATCTAATAATAGGAAAATTTGTATTTATGTTCTGTCAAACATCAATTGTCTTATTTAAAATTATTCAAAAGTCAGTATACTTAGCATGAAAAAATTTCACGTTGATTTAAGTGAAAAACGTTTTTACGAAAGTACAGTTAAATGAGCCAGTTACATTTCTTAGTATAAGCTCTTGCTGATTATTACAGTATTATATTAATATAAACATATGTTCAAATACTTTCTTTATATATTTCAATCTTATTCCTCTTCTAGATCAATATTTCAAAAAAAAAAAAAAAAAAAATTTTTTTTTTAGAATACAGGGGATCTACATTTATAGTCCTTTAAATTTAATATCTTATTGAGACCCAGCGTTAAATTTCTTTTGTTATTAGCCTTTATAATTATTATTTCACAAGGATAGCTTTATTTACAACAATTACGTATTTTTCTTCTATATATTTCTTCGCTTTTGAGCTTAATATTTTAAATAATTAATGTTTATCGAGACTGTAATGTCCTAATCGTATTTTTCTTCTAAGTTTTATCTTTTGTTACGAGTACTCTTCACTATTCAGAGGATTTTTCAACCTTCAATTCGCCCATTTTTCTTCCGTGATTCTTTGATCGCCCCATTTGTGAAAATGAACCCTTTTATCCCTTCGACTGCAACATATGGTATTAATGTTTAGGTATGAGTCACTGACACACACAAAATAGAATTTGGAAAAAGAAAGGCGAAGTTAATTGTAAGTTGTTTAATTAAAAATATGAGGAAGATGGAGTGGAGAATTTTTTTTTTTTCGCATTTGAAGAATGATAGCAATAATGTCTATTGATGAGAATACATTGATCGAGACTAGCAAAGTTAATTTCGCTTTTATTGATTCATAAGTAGTTTCTGCTCAATTTAACAAAACTTTCTGATCCAAGTCACTATTGAGGCCAAGTAAATACTGTTTTATTTGAAATGATTTTATAAAATGATCTGAATTTACAGTATTGTAGATTTATCTTAAGTTATTTTATGCTTATTTAATTATATGCAGACAATAAAATATATCACTTAGAAATAACTTTTTAGATTTTTAATTTGAATTTTTAGCAACAGCTATATTGATACCATATGAAATTTTTAATGAAAATTATTCTTTTAAATTCAACTATGATTATAAAAAAATGCATTTTAGAAATATGCGATTTTAAAACTTTTTAATTACATTTCAGATTTACTATTGAAAAATCATTTAAGGCAGTGCTATTAAAGATGACACAAAAGTTAATTGTAAACTGCAATTACGTTTTTTTAATAATAGAAGTTAATAATGGATGTTATTACGTAATTGAAATATTACGTAAAAATAAGGAGAGTTATCAGTGTAATTTGAAGATCAATTCTTTTTTTCATTTTCGAAAAAGGATTTAAAGAAAACTAAATATTTTAATAGCAAATATTTTGACATATATTTAATGAAAAATCTCTATGTGTCGTATTTTGTGTCTGGCTTATGTCTGGAAGGATGATTTTGATTTAAACTCGAGTTATGTCTAGACTTGGGTGTGGTGGTTTTATTTTCTAATATCGGCTCAATTACTTAATATATGCATAAAACACAATAGTTTCTTTTCGCTTGACGCGTCCAGCAAAGTGCTTTCTTCTTATCATGTTAAAGTGTTTTTTTATTTTTATTTATTTTGTGTCATTTAATATATTGAAGCAGTGTAAATATTATGCTATTTTTACAAAGCTAAAGCAAATATTAAGTTAGGAAATTTTTCCTGTTATTGAATCATTAATTAAAGTAATGGAATAAATTTTTCTCAGAACCATTGTCCAAAAGAAGTTGGTTATTCTTATCCCGTTTTTTTAATTAAACGAATTAAATTATAGAGATGGTTTATTAGAGAGTTTTTAATAGGATTCAACCAGCTTTAAATATATTTCGTATAAAAATATTTATGGGTTAAATTACAATAATTTGAGCAGTTTTTGCTGGTATTTTTACAATCAGTGGTTTTTATTATAAAGCAATATTCTTATTTCTGATTTTTCTTTTCAATATATTTTCCTGAAGGTATTCATCAATAAGGGTAATATTGTTTTGAAGAATTCAAGCAACCATATCCCATTACTTTTGTTTGGATATGACATCGTATCCGGGAATATGCTGGAATGTTGATAAATTTGAACGAATAAACTTGTTTGCATTCAAATACTTTTTTTACCCAATTGTAAGTTTAGGGAGCGATGTAAATTCTTTCGTGTCAATAGATTTTTCTTAGAATTGATTCACTTTTTTCTGCTCTCCCGAACACATTACTGTCTGTCTCCTGGATTTTGTTGCATTGAATTTTTTTTTTTACGATGCATTCATGAGAATTTATTCCTGTAGCGATTTTTGCAGTTTTTCTGCTAAAAAGCAAAAATTCTAGATATAGAAGTATTAATTTTTAATCATGTTTTTGAATAATCTGGCTTTCATGGTTAGTTCTCAACTTGTTTTACATGGTATGGATAAAATAATTTGCAGAATATGAACATTTTTGTGCTTTTTTCTTAAAATTTTTGTTTGTAATTTTAATTTTATGTTTTTCATTTTTTTCTCAAAAGGGTTATAATTTTCAATTTTTATTGTGTGTGTATTTAATTGGTTATATTTTTAATTTCCTTCCCGGTAGTTATTGTAATTGACTGAAAAGTTATTTTGGTAAACTGAAGTTAAGAGTATCAGTTGTTGTTGTTGTTGTCGTGTACCAGCCAGGCTGGCAATATGGGGTGAGCTGCTCCACTTTTGCAACTGAACCATGTTTGGTGTGAAGTCCGACTTCCTCAGTACACACATGCCATAGGTACCCGTTTATAGGGTAGACAACCATTCACACACACACACACAAAGAAAGGACAAAGACGAGAGAGAGAAAGTACATCCATGCCCGAGCCAGGATTCGAACCCAGGTCCCACCCATCTGTAGTCAGGTACGCTAACCACCAGACAGGTTGGGTAGCAAGAGTATCAGTGTTTAAATAATAAGGTTTTTTAAATATTTTTTAAGGCTTATATTAATTCAAATGTTCTTTTGTATTTTTTACTATAAAAATGAAACAAACATTAACTTGTATGATGATTATACAAGTTAATGTTTTCCAATGATTTGTAATTATCGTGTGTTTCAATATAGTATAAAAATGCATAATGAAGATTAAAACTAAGAAAAATTTAAGATTTAAAACTTTTATCTAATGTCTTTATATATAAAATATAAAGCTCATAAATTGCAAGGATAGTATTTCAAAATTATATGACCTCTTAACGGATAGCCTAGCATTTAAGCATTGTTGTAAAGGATTTTATCATCCGCCTTCTAGGAAGAATTTTCATAGGTAAAAGCTTATATTCATTTGAGGAAACTGGGAAAACTCCCAAGCATTTTCATCAGATGTAAATGCAGAAACTCAAAACATCCTGCTGTTCAAAATTACTGAAAGAGGATTGGAGCTTCCATTTCAAAAACCATTATCATTCATTTTTCACGTCAAACCCATTTAAAAAAGAATTTCCAATAACATTTTTTATTGTTTGAAATTTCAATTGTATTTATTTTTATATCGATATTAACTTATTTTTTATAAATTTAATTTAAATCTACTCTAAAGGAAACTTTATCGTAACGAATATTCAACATGTTTTTCAAATCTGATAACAGTCATTAAACATAAGATGTACGTGGTTTGCCCGTTCAGTATTATTTGCTATTATCTTGTTTCATTTTTATTTATCACAATTTCTATTCTACAATATATAAAATGCCCATATTATTTTCTTGCATTGTATCTTAATGTATATAATACTGTTAATGCTGAGTGTTTTTTATAGTTGTATAATTGGAATTGTATCGTCACATTTTTGTTAGTCATTAATAAATACCGTATTTTCTTGTGCGTAATCCTCAGCGGCGCTAAAACCTTTTTTCGAGTAAAAGAAAAAAAGCGTCGCATAATCCACAGCGGCGTATTATCCGCAAAACCTTTTTTTTATAGCAAATAGTTGAAAATATATACTGCTGATAATATGGGTGTCGCGTAAAATAAAAAAAAATGCACTGTATGATTTTAAAATATAATAAATTGTATAGAATAAAAATATTTATTTTTGAAAAAGATCTCTTTGTGTGGATCCACCTTAAAGTGTGACAAATTGTGATGAAAGCACGAGATCGATCAAAAGTGATAATTGCGAGAAGATTCTATGAAAACCTCTATCGATTTTTAGTTTTTAATAATTTTTAAAATGACGTTTGACATTTTTTAAAATGCTATATATTTGTTTCGTTAATTGTTAAATGAAAGAAGTAGATTATGTTTGAACTGCGTGTTGGATAAATGTTTCTTTTGTAATGCGAATGCTTTGCTTTTTACTTCACATTAACACGTTTGCATTCATGTTTTTATTTTGATTTTGCTATAGCTTTTAATTTAAAATCTGCTGTGTAACTTAAACGTTTTTGGTTCCATATAGCGATATATGAATTCGAATATTTTCAGAACGAAACTGCTGACGTCAAGGCAAAATGCGAAATGATGATAGCGAATTGCAACTGTAATATCTGTCCAAGGAACCGAATTCACGTAACGAACGTAATTGGACAAAACTAATTATAGCTGAAATAAGTCAGCCGCGTCGTGGCGCCACTTATTATTTATTTTATGAAACATAAACATTATTTATTTCAAAATTTTCTTGTAAGATTTTCTGATGGTGAATGTTTTTTTATCCGATTATTCACACTGCGGCGTATAATACGCACAAAGAAATTCGGAACTTTTTTATAACACATAATCTACCGATTATATACAGGAATATGGTACTTCCAATAAAGAAAAGGTAAATTTGTACTTTTGAGTATCTTTAAGATCAAATTAATCCTTTACGCTATTACTTTTGTTTATAGAATTAAGTAATATTTTTCTAATTATTAAATGAATGACCATGATAATTTTACAGTATTATGTACATGAAACATTTTAATAATTAAAAATGTAAATTGACGTATGTAGCGGTACAAAATTTTGTATAATAATAAGCGGTCATCACCCTGCGGACCCTGAAGAACCCATGCCTTTCTTCATCAAGAGAGATTTTCTTCATGGACATTGAGCTTACTTGCAAATCTTGGGCCGAACCTCCTGCTCACCGATGGTACTTTCAGAAACACCCCGAAGCCGCCATAACATCCAGAGACTCTAGGATACATCGGACAGCATTCTCAAGATTTTCTACTCGCCACCTAAGATGCATTGTTTTTGAAGATGGCGAAAAAACTTTTCCTCCATGCCCAAAATGCAACGTTGGCCCCTTCTCTCCACAGCATACTCTGCAATGTCTGGGCTTCTCTTGTGAAGAGACTGCTGCAGACCCTCCACTGTTTTTGGACTTTCTGAACATTTTTGGGCTCGTGGATCTGGTCTAGTTTTACTAGACCAAGTGGGGGATTAGTCCCACCACAAAATTTTGTTAAATTGATCAAAAATGAGTTTATTTTTTCGAGCTTTGAGATTTTCTACATGTGTGTAAGCAAAGCCGTTCAAGTTTCATTTTGCTTATAGATGGTATTTGTTAACTCAAAAAATTCTAAATTTCATTTGCCACTCATATTCTTACGCTGTTATAATGCCATTAATATGAGCCAATAGAAAGGGTTTGTCTCAGGCGATGGTTTACCAAGATATGATTCCCATTTCGCGTGGTGAATGGCGATTGATTTCGAATTAGAAATTTTCAGTTTTCAATTCAATTTTCCCAAACATCGTAGTATAACGATTGATTATAGTATTGTTTATATTTAAGTAATGACTGAGACCTGTTCGATGTCACGTTACACCGTTAGAAATTAAATTATCAATTGTAGTTCTAAATTAGACTTAGACTAGGCTTCTCAAATTCAAATTGTTGATTATAAATTAGGACTTTATTAATATGAAATTGTTCAGGATATCCTGCACATCTGTGACAAAAAAGCATGCGGATGTTATTGGTCTTCCTAAAATTATGTCCCACTGGCCACTAGGAAATCTATAGAACATGTAGGATTTTCTTTTTCTAGCCATCGTCACAAAGTCCTTTAGATTCGATCAATTAAATATCGCAAGGATAGAAGTTGACTTCTTCCCCTGTAATGAATCCTTTTTATTGTTTCCGGGTGTGTTCTAAACTATTGAGCATGGTTGAATCATCTCTCGTACATAAAAAAATTAACTTGGAGCATTAAACCAAATCAAACCTATTACATTACCTTCTGCTTGCGAAGTTCCCTGCTTAAACTACTTCCGTCGACAACTGTTTGGCATCTCTACTGCAATTAGTTTCCTTTGCAGTGATAAATTGTTCCAACTATTTTCTCTCGCCAAAAGAGTGGCGTCTTTTGCCGAATCTGCCTTTTCCTATTGCGCACGGAAAAAGTACTAATTTTGGATCATTTGCATAACACAGTAAATTGCTTTTAACGAACAATCATATATTTTTGTTGCATCACTTTATTTTATTTTCTCTGTTAGTGTCTTCATAACAACTTATAGAATGCTTATAAATTTAAAGAGCAGTTTTTCACTTTATATTAGTACTCTAATTTTATAAATTGGAGTGATAATTATATTTAAGTATATATAAAATGTTATTTTTTAATTTACTTAAATATAGGATTGAAGTTAATATGTTTGAAAGATAGTGATTTTTTTAAAATTTTCTACAGAGAAGTTCGCTAGTCACTCAGTTTGAATTATTCTGCAAATTTTTTTTTCATTAAATACATCTTAAATTTAAAAAAAATTGAGTAAATAAAATATGGATAAATAAACTGGTTTTAATATGTACTGTAAAAACGTGAATGGGAGTTTTAAAAAAACAATGAATTGTAGATAAATTTGGAAATAGAGTTGCGTGCCATTTCTTGAAACAAATATTGCTTTCATATTTTATGTTAACTTCTATCTCGCCGAGATTATGCTGGAGTTCCCTTACTTTTTGCTTCGCTATGAAGCTTTAATATGAAATTATTGGTCTATAATCATCTAACAACGAATAGTTATTTTGTGTTATCGCCAAAAATTCAGGTTTGGAATTTCTTTGAAAGTGCTCCGAAATTGATAATCTGGGATTCTAAAACGTGACTACTCGAGTAGATTGTCTTTATAAGCAGTTTTCTGCATTTACTAGAGAATTTCCCTCTTATCGGTATTTTTTCCCGCGCATTTGCTTTTTCATTTCGCGCGCTTAAATTTTTTTATATTTTATTCTCTTTCGGTGCCGGATCGTGCAATAGTTGCCTAACTCGGAAACATTTAATTACGAAAAAAATTTTAATCGGGATTCCAATTATTTTCAGAAAAAAATTTTTTTAGAGGATTTCATTAAAAAGTATTTAAATTTCTCGAATCGTATAATTAATTGAGGAAGAATTGTTTTACCCCGGAAACACCCCAAAGAATGTGTGAAGCACTCTTTTATGGACTATATTTGAAAAACTTACGGAAATGGTTAAATTTTGATTAGAGTACTGTGTTAAATACTGAAGTCCAGTAATCACTTAGACTTATTTTTAAGCACATAAATAGAATTATGCGGAATTTCCACTTTCTATCCTCATTACTTTTAAGGGAAGAATTTTTTTCATGAATTCACGACATACTTGATTATAAAATCTATTTTCTACACATTTCTGCATAAAAATGCCTGAATTGTTTTTTCATTTTGTCTTAAATTGTTTTTTTCCCAGTAACAACATCTTGGGAAAGGAATTTAACAAAATATATAGAAGTCGAAAAATGTTAGGAACTATGCGCGTTGACAATTTTTTTTTTTGTCAAAAAATCTTAATTGCCGTATTTAATTTGTATGACTTTCCTTGATGCATTTTAAAAAAACGCTTTAGAACACTTAATTAAAATAATGTACAAAAATGTTTTGAAGAAATCTGAGAAATTAATTTATGTGTTTAAAAAAAAAAAAAAAACTATTTTGTGCTTTTACGAATTTAAAACTGGAATATTTTGTGTGATGTTTTGCCAGACTTGTTAGTTTATTTAGTAGTATTGTTAGCTTGAATACTCAACGGCATGGCCTTCAATTTAGCCGTTCGTGTGTTAACTCCCAGAAATAAAATATTCATAATGAAATATAATTAAATAGTAATAAATACTCGGGTGTATTGTGTGCATTGGTTTGGATTGTACTTAGCTTTCATTTACTTTGCATTAAATTAGTTCCTTTTTTACATTAATTTTCTTGTTTTTATAATGCATTTATGTAATAAAAATGCTTTCTTTTTTTAAGTTTCATGTTAATTATTTACTTTCTAAAAGTTTTTAAAAATATTTTTATTGTTTTTTTTCTTCTGACTATGTGCGTTAAATTATACTGGTGCTGAAATTCTTGCTTTTTTTAATATGTGTTTCAAGTATATACTGTTAATTAAAATCTTAGTAGTTATTGTCATTAGATATAAACAATAAAATGCTAGGTATTTTTGGCAGATTAAAAATCAGAAGAAATTTTAAAATTGAACTGAAATTTATGATAAATTTCTATCCCTGATCTCATAAATTTTCTGATGTCATTTAATACTTTTTTATATTAATTTATATTTCATTTTAGATTATTAATTAATTTTTTCGCTTTTATTAAAAAAGGAATATTTTTTATTCATATTTTATATTTTTGATCTATAATTGGGAAGAAAGCATTGTTTATTTAACTTATATATATATTTCCTGAAATTTATTAAAAATTGAGGTTGCAATCGTTAAATCGCTACTACAATCATTAAATTGCTTCCATGAACTATTCAATTAAAAATCGGAGTTCAGTTTATTCGCCTATCGGCTCGATTCTGAAGAGAGAATTTATCAAAGTGGGTATCTTCCTTAAAAGGTTTTTATTGAAAAATATTCATCTCGCCTTCCTAGCAAATAGCAGATGTATGTCTCGATTTCAATTTATTAAGATTACGTAATTGTATTTTGTACCTGTGTAAATGAATGACATTAGTTGGCACGCAAAATGGATATCAAGGTTTATTAAATGCTGTCTTTCAAATTGTTTTACCAGTGGCTAAAATTTATAAATAAATGAGTTTTAAATAAGTAAATTTGTGTATTTATCACTGTACCCTTGAAATATATATCGAGTGAGTGGCTGAAGGGTTAGCGCTCTGACTTTCATTCCAACAGTTCTTGAGTTCGATTCCAACTTTGAGCGTGAATGTTTATAACAATTATGAATACAAGCTGTAGGCCCTTGTGGAAATAGCTTTTTACATGAAAGTAGTGACTACAGAGAAATAAACAAACCAAACCCTAGAAATTTGCCACTTTTAAAGGATTCCTGTATTTTACTTGTGATTTTTTTTAATCACAAGTATAAAAATATTGAACCCTGCGTATTAAGTGAAAAAGATAGTTTTAATTGTAGTTTAATGTTTATAAAAAAGTTATTAGTGGAATTGAGAATTGCGTAAATATGGCAATGTATTTTTTAGTTAAAAGATAAAATCTTTCATTTTAATTTACTGAAAAGTTTGCATTCTAGTTTCTACAGTTCATATAAAGCGCTACATGAAATGCTCTAATAAAATTTCAAATCTTCTGTGATTACATAATGACAAATGTTGCGTAAGTTTATAAAAAAAAAGTTGGCTTTATTTTTCATAGTGAAAAATTTTATTCAAGATCAATATAACTAAACTTGAAAATTTCATCTGGAACATATAGCGGTTCTTTAAAATGGAATGAAAAAATTTATTGAAACACATGAAACTTAAATAATTAAATCTTGTAAGATTTCAAATATTTTACTTCCTAGTTTTTATTTTTATTAGTACACAGATTATTCTGAATTGTTAAAAGTAAGCAATATATATATATATGCTAGATAATTTAATTGATATTTTGTAGAATTTCGCTTCTTTAAGGAAGACATCCTTAAAATTATCTGTATAAGGATACAATTTTTAATTATCGTTCCTGTTTATTAAAAAGAAAAAACCTCCCAGTTTAAACATACTAAATTTTGTTAAAATTAAAGTATATTTATCTTAGTTTTTAAGAAGCAAAGACACTTGAGAAAATGTCAAGTGCTGCTTCTATTTTTATCCAACGAGTGTTATAAATATGAAAGAACCGCGAACTTCTTTTAATTAATTTCTAAATAATCTTAAACTCTTAAGATTGTGTTTCCTAATTTATTATACTTTTGGCTATTCAGCGTTATTGCATTACTATAAAAGTTATTACCAGTAACTAATTATATATATATATATATATATATATATATATATATATATATATATATATATATATATTCTTTTATAAAAAAATAACATTAAATTTTTTTTTATTTAAACGTTGTGTATGTATGGTTCGTAATCTCACATATTTAATTGAAAAACAAAATTTTTAAATTCCTTCCCAATTTAAAGTGTATATTCTTATGAATTTTTATTATTTATTAATTAGTTTATTTTTGGAAATGTGAATTTTTATTTTTTTAAATTTGCGTGACATTCTTATTTTAACTTTGATCATTAAATGTTGCTTCATTTTGTTAAATATATTATAAAACCATATTTTTTATTATAAAACTGAATATGGGAATGTCAAATTTTTTCATTCCATTAATTATTTTATAATGAAAACCATTAATCATTTTAGTCTTCAAAAAATTTATAAAAAATAAATAAAACAAACAGCTTTATGTGATAGAATAATCTTGAACAATCTGGTCTTACCAGCATTCGTTTATTACATGTATTATCACCGAATAATACTTTTGATTTTTATAATAATTGAACGCTCACAGTAAGAAAATATTTTAGTAAACTGTGAAAATCAATTTTGTGGGGTTGAAATACTACAGAATCCTGCTGACTGCCTTCTGTCTATAAAGATTTTTAGGTATTTCACTATCTATTATGTCTTTCTGTAAGTGTAAAACCACATTAATGCGATACACGCGGCTAGTCTTATCAAATGCTATTCAAAAGCTATAGTCTAGATTGACAGATATTCTAAGTTTTGAGGTATTTTATCAGTAGTTGCTTAATCGCATTCCATCTCTTCGCATGAATGGGAATCCGCCCTAATTCTGAACTTTGCTTTTTAAATCCTCCAATCACATTGATCGTTATGTAAGAAGTGGGCGGGGATCTTGGATGCTGAGCATTCATTACTTATGAAGGGATTCATCCCGGCTATTATGAAGCTCTTGTTAGCTGCTTTTTCCTCTTCATTTGTCTCTGCGCCACTTTCCTTCGGATTGCTGACTGGGCGTCCTTGGATTAAGTATTAGAATCAGTTTCTCAATCAGTTCTTACATTTCAGTGAGCGGAAAAGTATCTTAGAGACCAGAAATCGATTTTGATAGCTAATCCATAAAAAGATCCGGAATATTTTTTAATAAGGTTACTGTCTGGAATTATCTCCAAAGTTCCAAAGAACGTGTATCTTATCGATCTATAGAATTGTGTCTTGTAAATTCTGTTGTCAATTTTTATATTCTCAAATTTGTTTATTGTTAAATAAAAAAAGTCGTTTATATTTAAATTATATGAAAAAGAGATCTGGCTTTAAATGGTATTGTTATTATGTAATAGCTTTTGGAATATAAATGGCTACACTTTCTGAAGTGAGAACATGTTCTATAAGCATTTTAGAAACTTCTTAATTTTGAGTATTTAGATTGTTTATAAAGAAAAATTGAAATGTCAAAATAATGTTTAAATTATCCCTTTGAAATATTAGTTTAATTTTCGTTGTAAGAATTCAATAAAAGTTCTATTCTAAGGTTTTTTCAACTCTTGTTACTTTCTTATTTCTGAAAATTTTACGTTCTCGTTTTTATCTTATAAAATACAGCCAACACACCTTTAACCATCAAAAGAGCTGAACTGGAAGTTGTGTGATTACCTATATGGTTTTTAATTCGATAGTTCGTGAGTACGACTCACAGTTCGGGGGATAAAGTTTAGTTTAGAAACTACTTTAAACTATAAGTCTCGTTTGAATCAACATTCGAGTTCAAAAGTGACCTCGGAGGACAAACCACATCGATCTACCGAGGAGAAAAAATATATATTGGATGCGTTATTGAATTGTAATTTTATATTTCTGAATTTAATGGGGTACATTGAATCCGTGTTGAATAGAAGGTAATGGCGAAAAAACGAAATGAGGATTTCCAACAACTTTCCAATTTTTACATTCACAACTTGTAGTCAAAGGAAAGTTTTCACAATATGTGGTTGGAATTTCATTATCTGTAGATAAGTTTGAAGTTATTCAGTTGGCTGCATCGCATTCCAATGATACTACTGCAAAAGAATCGTCATTTAAGAAATAAGAAAGAACCTTATACTTTCATATCTTAACTGTTTTATTGAATTGTGTTCAGAATTACGGTTTCAACTTTCAGAGAACACTTTCAACAACAGGGAGAGATTTTCTTAAATATCTAGACTAAACTGCTTTGTTCAAAAAGTTCTCTAGTTTATTTTTAAGAACTGAACGAAGCGAATTGAAAGGGAAAGATTGTTATCACTTCGTATTTTTCCGCAGTTCTATTTTTTCCACTTGAGTTTTCGGTTGATAAGCAATTCATATTTTTATTTGGGAAAAAGAAACTCAGATTATTTCTTTTGATTTTTTAAAATATGTAAATGCTGAATTTTTTATTTTTTTTTATTTTGTCTGCTTCTAATTTATTTAAAAACTCAACCTATATATATTTTTGCCTCTACATTGATGTTTAACTATAAATGTTCAGTACTTATTTAAATATTTTATTATGGAGGGCAGTATAGTATTAAATTTCTAAAATATTGATGCAATTAATTATTTATTCTTCATTATATTCGAATATTTTTTTATATAAGTATTGCACTATAATACAGGATAAAACATTTTAGATGTGGTAGTAAATATTAGATAAAATTTTTATTATTATTACGGATATAAATATTACGTAATTGATAATGTGTGTCACAAAAAAAAATTATTTTTAATGTACCATACTTGAATTAGAATACTGGCGCAGCTTGTCCTTTTTGGACCTTAAAACCCAACCAACCAACTTGAATTAGAATACAAAAATATAATGAAAATACTAAACAGCGTTAAAGGAATTCCATTTGTTTTTTAAATCATAAAAGGCATTATTCTTTCTCTTAATTCTATTCCAATAACTCATTTCTCTGGTTTTATTGACTTCAGTTATAAAATAATTTTAATTTCAATATCTAGAAAATTGCTGATCAACTATTGGCATCAAAACATTGTTGATTTTATATACACTTTTAAAAAAATTTTCAGATTACACGAATTAAAGATACTTTTAATTAGAGAAAAAATTGTTACCAAATATTTACTTTTGGTAACTTATGTGACTTCACTTTTTATAGTCACACAAAAAGTCCATGTATGATTGAAGTTATGCAAAAGATATCACTAATGTAAGGAAGATATAAATATATTTTACCAAACTTTCGTCTTTAATTTTCTTGCATGATATCTTGGAATAATTTACTTAGTCGCAACTACGCTGTAAATACTACATTCAAATTAAACATAAAATTACTAATAAAGATGCACACTCATTAACCATCAATGTGAAGGTATTTTCAACCAGTTTTCTTGAAGTGCATGTTGATAACTTTGCTTAATTATGGGTTAATATTGATTTTCCGATTGATGTTTTACGTTTTCATTTTCAATTTATTATAGCCTATTATTTTAATTCACACATTTAAAAAATTAAAACATTTTCTCATTAAAACAATTTCTTTAAAACTTAAATTTGCAGTTAATTATTAAAGTACCTTTTTAGTGTATTTCTGAATATGTATAAAATGATATCACACATATATCACTCATATAAAATCACACATATAAATATTGTGGATAAATTTTTTTTCTGTTGACTGTGGAAGTGTTCCAATAAAATGGTCCAAAGATATATATCTATATATTTTTAACAAATTTTGCTATACGATTAGCATTGTGCAAATAAAAATAAAGCTTTTCTTAAGTTAGCGCTTTCTTTTATATTTTATTGAAGGTCTGAGTATACATATGAAATATCTATAATCTTATTAGTTAACTCCTTTTTTCAGTAACAGGTATACCTTAAATTCTTTAGA
>JAPDSC010123726.1:426598-502847 GCA_026290005.1 Latrodectus geometricus | reverse complement strand
TGCATTTATGTTACTTTTAATTAAATCAGTCGAGCTGAGAGACGAATGCTTAGCAATATGGTCTTTGGTTGAACATTTGGTCCAATCCCACTTCAGGCTTGGGTGTTATATAATAATTTTGAATCCAATTTAAATTGTAAGTTTCGGTCTAATTAGCCTTGTGCGGGAAAAATGACTAAGCTACAAACAATGACAAAGGACAGTTGAGCTACCAATCTTTGTTAAACTTGTGTTTGTAAATTCATACTTTACAGTGATTTGAATTTTGTTCTAAATATATTTTTTCAGTTATTTTGCTTGCTAAACTCTTATTTTAAGCATTACCATTTAATTTTGAAGACTATTATCCAAGCTGTTAGTTGAATTTTGTTTAACTATCTGTTCGAATCCCACCTTGGGCTTTGATGCTAATGGTTTGAAATCCACTTAAAGTTATAGTTTAGTCTTGGACTAATTAAACCTCGTTGGCGAAAAATGATCTTTGAGCAACAAACTAATTAACCTATTAAGTGAATTTTCGCAGTGTTTCAGAATATTTTTTAAACTGCAAGTAGCCGTGAAATTAGTCCTCTCGTCTAAAATGGATTTGTTGATCGATAAACCAACCAACCAAGACAATATACATTTTTTCGTTAAAGAAAAATATGAAATTGCATAGATAAAAAATATTGTATATTTATTGCAAATCATTACAAGCACTTAGAAATGGAACAAGACTTTCTTGATTAACCGTATTTATGCGCGATATCCTAAATTTCTGATTTCTGTACAGAGAAAGTTATTTGGTGGATACTTTATTTTTTAATCTGAAGTGGATTTAAGTCCATTTATCTCAAATATTTATAATATTTTTAACTTTGGGAAAAACAGTTAACTTTATAACCGTATGTACTTAAAAAAAAAGATAGTACTTAAGATAGTAGTTAATATTTTTTCACACTGTAAATGATATTTACAAAAAAAAATGCAGTTCCAACATATAATCCTCAAAATGTATAATTCTATTCTTCCATGATTATTAGTAAAATTTGCCTTCTATATAGAATTTCCGTAACACATCTTACGATATGTTCGTCTATCATTAGAAAAACATTTTATTTTTCATTTAAATTTTTAACAGCACAATATGTTTTTTTTTTTTTTTTTTTGGTGCTGAATCTAGTGTCGTGTGCTTAAAAAAAATGTAGTTCCACTTTGTCAGCGAAAAATTTATTCATCGCGAACGGACTGCTTTGAGTGACTCGAAGAGTTTCATCAAATGTCTAGTTCGAATAAATTTGTTTTTTCTTTTCTATATTTTAGTAAATCAGTTCATTACAAATTCCGATCGTTGAATTATCTTAGAGGCTAGAAAAATCTGCCTGTCAACTAGAAAATAAGTGGGTTTGACAATTTTTTTTTTTTTTGGCGATTCAAATTACGTCTTATTTCTGCTATTAGAAAATAAAGTTGAATGAGGAATTAAAGTATGACGATTCTCTCGAGAGAGATTGTGCTGTTTGATCTTGTGTGACGAATATTTGTTGTGAGCTGTGTGTGGGTTGCAAGTCAATGCGTAGATTTTTTTTCTGTCAATAGGAATTTTATTCTTAATGTTTATCAAAACGAAAAAACGGATAAAAAAATTCTGTATTTTCAAAAGCTTTGTCATGCTAGATATTTCATACACAAGCCAGATTTCTAACTCTGATTGCTGAAGAATAATTTGAAAATATTGACCGAAATAAAAAATCTCCAAATAAACTAGTCTGAAATTAGGGAGTGTTTCATTCATTTTAAACAGTTAATTTATTGGGTTGTTCTTCATTAATTGTATCATTTGAGTAAACTCCGAAAGTAGTTGGTTGGAAATGACTAGATACTACCCAAAATAGTTAACACAATATTGTAGTACATTAAGTTCTTTCAAAATGATAAAAACAATTTATTACTATAAGTTATAAAAGAGTTATTATAGTACTAAAATATTTTTAATTTTTGATAGTGAATTTAATTTAGACTAAATAATTCAATAAGAAAAAAATATTAGTCATTTTTTTCCTTGTATCAACTTCGTAAGTTTGTCGAATAGGAACTAAATAATTTTTATTTATATACTTAATTTTAAAAGGAATAATTAATTATATATATTAATATATAAAAACATTTTCTTCATTCTGAAATTAAAAAAAAATACTGATTTGAAATTTATTAAAAATGAATTGGCTAAAAAATGAATCTAATATTATTTAATCTTAATGCCTTGAATTTATTATTTAAAACTCATGGCTATAAGATTAAATGATACATCATTTTTTTCAGAAAATGGTGCAGATATCTATGGATATCATAGTTTCTAGAGGTGACCGCTGAATGGTTAGTGTTCTGGCCCCTCTGATTCAAAAGTTCGCATGTTAGATTCCCGCTTCAGGTTTGGATGTTCATAGTGGTTCATAATGGTCCTTAAATTGTAAGTATCGGTCCAATAAGCCTTCGTGAGCAATCGCAAACCAAACAATACCAAACAGAATGTTATAGCGAAAAAAGAAAAGCAATTTATAACGTATCTTAATGAATTATTTTTTCCAAATTAACCATTTAGGTCTTCAGTACAACAGCTTATTTGTTCGATTCCATGCATGAGTATTTTTAGTAGTTCAGAATCCATTTTAAACTAGCTCATGGTCTCGAATGCTTAGTTTTAATTCCCGTGTAATTTGACCCAATAGCGTCAATTTTTGAGGCCGTGCTTGCACACACACACAGTTAGCTTTCTGGCCTTCAATTCTTAATTTCTTCAATTCTTAAAATCTCGCGCTTAGAATTTAGAATAGTTAGAACTTAGAATTTAGTGTTTAAAATTTAAAATGCTCGTGGGCTCTTCTCAAATCGAATGTGGTTGTTTTTAATGGTTAGAAGTCCTTTTTAAACAACATATCCGTATCAAATTAGCCCTCATAAGCAAAAAAATAACTGTCGTTCGATGAAAGTACACAAATTAGTTTCGACTAAAATAATTTCGTTGCTCAGAAATACAAATTAGCATTTCAAGTATATATATATATATATCTCAAGTTAGATTTAATAATTTATATCTCTCTGGAAAAATATGAATTAAGTTTCTTTAGCTCTATAAATCTTTCCATATATAGTATTTCTAAACTAAATATTTACCCATACACTTTGTACTTTTTTAAAAATTGCAATATGTACAATATTTAAATCTTATGATGCCTTGAAATTAATTTCAATTCGAAAAGTGAGCTTGAAATTTTATCAACAAATAATGTATTTCATTATGTTCTATAAACAATGAAAAATTTTTTGAATATGTTAGTCACGTTTTTATTATTTTTTTCGTATAGTAGTACTTTGCTTACAAGTTTTAATATTGGAAAACAATTTTTTTTTTCATACTGAAACCAGTTTTAAGTCTTCACTTTATTTGCTTATTTTAACTGCAAAGAACCTTTCTCTGAGAAATCAGAATTTTTGAACTATATGCGCAAACGTGTCTAGCTTCTTCTAAAAGCAGACTAATTTTAACTTCTGATTAAAGGCTTTTTGAAGTTGCTTTAACAAATAGAATATTGTTTTAAAATTGAAATCCGAGATTTTCTGTGCATTGAAAAGCTTGATAATTCGATTCAGTATTTTCACTGATACTTTAAAAATCCCGTAGGCGTTGGGGAAATGATTAATTTTACCATAAATAATTAGAAATTTCCCTTTTGAAACAAACTCGGGGAAGCCACATGTTTCTGTTAATTTCCGCAGAATCAATTCAGCCTTAGAACCCAGCAATTTTGAGGTCGACACACTGTTATGTCGCCTGGCGAATTGTTTCCATTATTATTAGCGCCTTCATCGATTTCGAGTGCAATTTCCGAGAGTACTCTACCGTCTAAACTTTTATGGTTGCAGGAAACAAGTGGTTGGCTTTTACTCTGGGTATCTGAACAGTTTGCCTGTGTGTGTATTCTTTGGATAATGAGTACGCGCTTTATATTTGTCATTTTCTCTGGTTTATCTTCGTGATCTGATTTTTACTACCAGTTCCTTCGTTGATGGGTCTGAATGGCACATAACGAAGGAGACCGTTATATAAATGCGAAGAACTAATGTTATAAAAATCTACTATTAAAATACTATATTTGATACACATTTTTTTAAACTTTAAGTGTATTGAAAGTTACATGTGTTTGTAATTAACATAAATTGCACATTGTTGAACTCTCTAAGTTCTATTTGAATTTTATTAAAATTTATAATTTGTATGACAACACTATCAATATTTTTTGTGAAATATATTGCAAAATAATCTTGTATAAATATTTTTTCGAAACTAACAATAAACGGTTATTTAACAATCAATTTCTTTCATATTAATTTCAAGTAGTAATAGATAACTGCAGAAAAAATTTAATTTTTTTCTTGTAGAGATACATTTACTCGATACGCGAAATTCACATATTTGTCGAAAATTTCTCAATATTTTTCACTGTATCCAATTATCATGAACTATAATTATAATTCAGCACTTTTTAAATGCATATATTTCGGAAGCTTCACAATTTTCAAACATAAATCTTCTCATTTTTAATTATATATATTGAAATGGAATATAAATACCGCATTTAGTTATTTCATTGAATAATATTTTTAATAGAAATAAAACAACACTGAAGATCTAGTACATCTTATTTTCATTTACTCTAAATTCAGTCGGAAAACACATGGGGTCAACACAGTGCCCATATCTATTTTCTTGACCGAAGGCCCAAAGGTGCGAAGCATATGTCCGTTTTAAGTGGTCAGACCTAACGCGAAACTCCCAGTGTTTAGTTTTCAAGCGTGCTTGATCGTCATCACCGAGATTCTAGGGGGCATTCACTTGGTACTCATTTTAATCGACTCACGGAAGGGATGAAAAGCTGAGTCGACCTTACTCAGCCCGAGGATCGAACCTTGGAAATGTGTGTGAAAATGCTAACTGCTACCCCTATGCTACTGGGCTACATTTTCACTTACTAGTATTAAAATAATGGTGATAACTATAGTTGGTTGTAATTTCTAACATTTTCAGCATTATGTACAAACAATTAATCTCCTAATTGCAAAAATATATATGCAATTCTATGAATGTTAAATTGTTATGTATTGAATCTCATAATAATTGACAATAAACATTATATAATCAATATTATGATAATTTTAAATCTTATGTTGAACTCGTGTATTAAACGTATTTCGCTGATTTAAAATATTAAGCTATAATTTTAAAATAATAAAAAACTTCGTGGCTGTATTTGGTGCTATTAAAATAATTCTTGCTTAAATTTTAAATTATTCTTTTTACGAATTTGCAGAAAATGTGGAAAATTAAAAAAGAAAAAATTCTGGGATCGCAGGAATTGATAAGATTCGACCATTCAATCTAAATGTATTTATTGCTTGTATTTTTCTAATAAATCTGCTTTTTTTAATTTCGTATAGAGAATTTTTCGATTAAATTAATTTTTTAAATTTTCGTTAACTGTGCAGTGAAAAATACACTTAATTCAAAATTAAACTTCTTTCTACAAATATAAAAAAAATTACACGAGTAAATCTAATTTCGTTAGTTTTGCTTCAGTGAATTGTATCTGGCTAAATTAAAAGCTAAAATGAAAATAGGTAGCCAAAAATTTGAAATTAAAAAAGAAAATTAAGCGGTGTTTCTGTGTGATCTGGATAATACAATTAATTTTAAAATAGAAGTGATAGGGCAACGCATATTCAGAGGTATACACAAAAATATTTATACATTGTGCTTAAATATGGTATATTTTGTATTCATTATGCATATTTTTTTCAATAATATATATATGTAATATTATTATTCAATAATATATATTGCAATAATATATTTTATATATTAAAAATCATCTGTGTTAAACCCAAAGACTTAAAGGAGAATGATTTTACTATCAATCATTACTTTTAACAATGTGCGATTCAAAATTAAAGAAACCAAATTCTAATAAGCACAATGGTTTTATGATTATGAAAATCAAAATCCTTCTATCTCAACAGTTTTTAATCATTGTTTTGAAATTGTAAGTGTAAAAGTAATTTAGAGGCTTCTAAAATAGTAAGTTGTATATCTTTTATTTTATTAGTTTTAACGTTCATATTGCTTTGTTTAATTGCCATTGTGTTATGGTGCTGCTCCCTTGCTTCACGTATTGATTTCACATTAGTCTGAAAATATTGTTTTTAGATTCGTCAGCAAATAGACCACGCACTTTGCTGGATTCATATATATTTTCTTCTTTTTTGTTAGAATAGAAGCTTTCAATTACATCTTGACTTTATATTTCTAACTTATTCAATCTGTTGTAATTGCATTTATGACGTTTCTTAAGGTTTCCTCATTTCTCGTTAGTTTTTAAAAACGTTGCAAAACTTTTTTTAAAACTATCCTCAAAATACTGTCTTTTGATTATGAAATTTAATTTGGACACTTCAAACCGAATTTTTTCTTATCTGCTCTTCAAAAATTACAAAATTTGGTAAAATTATTTTATTCTTTAGATTTAATCTTTGCAGTTTTTTGGTTACTTTTCTGTTATTAAAGCTAAAATTGGATTTATCACTGTTTATTGGTTTCTCCCAACCATATTGGAAATCTTTTCAAACTTCAAGCCTCGTCAAGCTCTTAAATGTAACAATTACGTTATGTTTAAGGCTCGCTTGAAACTATTGTTTAAAAACACCACTTTAAAATAAAGCAATAAAAGTAAATTCAACTTTTTTACAAGTGATCATTGTATCAAATGTTTTGGATTAGACTAAATACCCTGTACCTCCAAAAATATGCAACTCCGATGGTAAAAATCATGTATTTGGTTCTGTGATGGCTTGGAGTTGTGTGGCTGCATCTGGAATAAAGACTCCAATATTTGTTGGAGTTATGAGGAAGATAGAATTTTTCAGTATAATAAATAACTTGAAACGAGTTAAAATTAATTTGAACATGGGATTTAAAATACATTTTATAGATTTCACTGACAATATGCGTTGTTAAAAAATGATTAATTTATCGTTGTGGGAATGGTTTCTCATTTTTAAAAAGATGTGAAAACTCGTCATTAACTAAAACATTTCAAATAAGAATATTGAGGGAATGAATATATATATATATATATATATATATATATATATATATATATATATATTAATTATTTTATTCTTGTTTTAAAATTAAGTGTATCCTCATTTTTAGGAATTGCAGTATATATTAATAAACTCCATGCTTAATTACATTTTCATAAATGTATTAAAATATCTATTATTAATACACAGTTCTAATAAAATATGTAAGAATAAAATCTCATGTTTTCTTGTATTATCTATGGCTTTAAACTTAGATATTTGAGATCATTTTTGCTTTTCATAATTTAAATTAAGACGTTGTACCTTGAGTTTTATATTGAAGAAATAAAATTTTTTAGAAAATATTAAAAATATTTTTATTAACAATGGGTACTATTTTGAAACTATTAGTTTTTTTCTTTTTCAATAAAATCCAAGTTGTGTTGAGCAATATTATAGCTGCATAAAATGAGAGTAATTTTAATGCATGTCATAATATAAGTGATTTGATGCTTGAGTAAATACTGAGTTTAAATGTAATCAAACCAGGAAAACAATTTTGTACCAGCAACGAGGAGTAAAATAAATATATAAATAAAAAATAGTTTTTCTTTGAAAAAAAAATAAACTGTTATTTGGAAGTCATTTAATGACTATTCATTTTTTATTTTTGGAATTCTCAGCCAAAAGGTTTTCTCAGTAAAAAAACCTTATTATTTTTTTTGAATAAGTTATGATTATGTCAACTATAACATCAGATAAAAGTTGCTTGAAATAAAAGTACATTTTCTTTTTATAATTTTTTTTATCATAATATTCATTCAAGTGTAAATAGTCCGGAGGCTGCTTTAACGTGATCACTGAATGACAGTTTGGTATCTGCTAGGAATATTTCCTACTTTTATCGAAAATTTTTTTTACCTTTATTTAGGTTTAACGTTATGCTTAAAAGCTCCATTAATTTTGAAGCCTTGTACCATTTCCTTTCAGTTGGTAAAATGTAGGTTTTCCGATTTCCAACGATAGTGGTATAAAAAATAGGTAGATCGGAAATGTACCAATATAGCTTTATAATGAAAATTTAAAACGATGGAATCCATCTAAAAATATTCTTAATGATACGACTGCATAAGTAATTCATTCTAAATGTGAAAGGGAATGCTAATATTCCATACCTCTCAAATTAGAAACATTCAGATGTTTCCGATGACGGAAAATATATTCTCGTACAACTCTCAATTTATAGCAAGATACAAATATTCTCCTTGTGTGTTATTTGAAGATATTTTAATTCATACTTATTTAGAGTATGTGGATATAAAAATCAGTTTTTTTAAAGCTAAGGAAAAAGTTAAATTTTTGAATTCCGCATTATTGAGGAAAGTACTCACATAAAAAGTCAAGATAAAATTACCGTTTTCAATGCCTAAAATACTGCAGTGATTTTTCTGCCTTGCATGATTACAGTTCATCAACGTTTTATTCTATCTACAAGGTATCGATATCATTTATAAATAGGAGTACAATTGATATCTTGTTCCAAATAAAAACAGCATCACTTTTTACTGGCACATATGCACACGCATGCACACTTTCTTATTTTGTTGCTTTATGTAATGTACATTATTTATCAAAACATTTTTTTTATTGGCATGACCTCTACTTGAAGCTTTTTTCAGAAAAGTGTTAAGTCTCTCTCTGTCTACACACTACTCCACTTTAACTTACTCCGGACGGTGACAAGTTTGTCTTTAAGAATCTCATAAATATGACTCAACTGTCAAACTTATTTTATCTTGAAATCTGCGGAGGCTTTTTAACAGTTTCCTGTTCAGATGTCCATCATCTGGAATGGTTCCCCTCCTAAATGTGCGTTATTCACGAAACGAATAACGTACATTTTTTCCGGTCTATGTTTTTGAAGAATTTCAGGGTTTTTCTTTCCATAACTTGACTACTGTTTATATTCATAATTTAAAAAAGAATTGAGTTCTACATAGCTTTTGAATGCTTCATTTGCCGAATCGATTAACAAGAAGTTAAAAATCAATTAACAAGAACAATAAAACAAGAAGTTAAGAGAAATGATAAAATAATGCATATTAAAATGTGTTATTTATGATATTTATATATGATTATAAAGTCTTAATACTTATAAGAGACACATTTGTTATATATATTATATAATCTTTGATAGTAAAATTCTGAAAGTGGAGTTAATAGGTTTGGAAAATGAATCATATATATATATATATATATATATATATATATATATATATATATATAATATATATATAATATATATATATATATATATAATGAAAAATCGTTTCGATTTATTTACTTATTTCGATTGTTTCAAATCGGTACACCCAGACAGTATGCAATTAGTACCGTAAGTTTTCTAGTGGTTTTCAACTGACCTTCGCTTCAACAGTTCGTTGGTTTGATTCCCACATGAAGTGTGTATGTGTTTGTAATGATTCGGAATCCACTTTAATCTGTTGGTAACAAAGAAACTTCCTTTGCCAGACTCCGAAGAATAAATTTATTTCATCACTATTCTCGTTTTCATTTGTGGCCAAATATGTTTTATGGTTTTTAATATATATTATGTGTTTCAATTTTTATAAAATCACTTAGAAATGGCACGCGTTTAATATTTTTATAATTAAAATCTCTAAAGTAATAATTCGGGAGCAATTCGAATCATGTCGGGTTGAAAAAAATTCAGTCGATTTTTTTTAAAATTATTTGTGGACCGAAGTGACCACGATTTATTTTAAGAAATTTATTTAAATCTTTCGAAAATCAGATTATAAGTTTTGGACATTTGGTTTGTGTGTAGGAAAGTATCGTTCTGTTAAATTAGAATAGAAAAATGCCAGTCACATTATATTCGGCTTACCCGAGCACTTAAGAGTATTATTCTGACCAATTAACATTATTTTAACGATAGTACTATGTAGTGGGAATCTTAAGAGAACCTCATTTTACTAACCACTTCGTAAATGCGTTATAGGAAGATTTCATAGATTGTGGGCCGTATTCACATATCGCTAGACAGGAAACCCGAAAAAATCCCAAGCATCCAACCCGACAATCAGACTTGTAAAAGCCAGAACCGCTAAATGTATTTCTCCATCATTCAAAGTAAATTGAAGTTGAATCCTGTATCTCTTTCGCTATAAAGTTGTCTTATTACTAAGCCAGAATGAATGCAACCAGCGTACTTTGACATCGCGTAGCGGACAACTTAACGGCTTAATCCTGTTAAGCATTTTCACATACATTGCCCGCCGGGAGAATTTTTCATTTACAGTAGGTGTATTCACGTGTTGCAAAGGAGGAAACCCCAGAAACTCTAACACGCGTGCACCCTAAGAGACGTGCATGCAGAAATTAGAAGCTTAACATTCTTCTTCCGTTCAAGAAGGGATGGGATCGAACGCTAAACCTTTCGCTCCGAAAATCGTGTCGCACCACTGGGTCACGATAAACTCAAACCAATGTATTCGAGTATATACATGACCTTCTAACAGACTTACATACTCATAAAACTTACGTATAAAGTGTCTTGACATAATTTCTAAATGCATCTTTGGGTGTGTTCTATAACATTACTACTTCATAGTATCACTGTACCGCAATGAAAATATACATATACGAAGCTTCTTTATCCGTTTTTCTACGATACTAGGAAGCATGATGAATAACATTGTTGTGATATAAAGACAGGTTTCTTTTCACAAGTCTGTGATTTGTTGTGAGATCAGTGTCTTCCATCATATTTGGATTTTCAGTACATAAAATATGTATAAGACATGTTTTCAATAGAGAGAAATAAAGCAATGGCAAAAATCTTGTATTTTGTAAATTTATATTCAAGAACAGGTATCATATGTGATTATAGAATTCAGTTATATATAAACTTAGATAAATTGCAATATTTTTAATATTGGTTTCAGTGTTTGTAAAGATGCGTTTAGTTTTATAATAAAAGAAAATTGAATATTAAAGCGATATGCATTCATAGAAATTTTCGTCCTCATCGTAGAAAGTTTGACTCGAAATTGCAGCTGAACGGCTAGCGCACTGGCCTTTTGAAATTTATGGTTTCGTTTCCCATCTAGCATGTGTAGAGGTTAGGAGTACCTTTTAAACTGGACCCCGGTGCCACCAACCCTGTGCAAAAGTGACCGTTGAACATCAGCCATCCAACTAACCAAAATGGGAAGGTTGAATTGTATAATCTACGTGTTAGTTTTTAGCGTCTATTTGTCTTTGATTTCAAAAAAAAAAAAAAAAAAATTCGTGTTATCAAACAAAATATGGTCTTTATAGCATTATTCCGGCAAACAACAAGTTACATAATCTTTTGAATGATTTTTTAAAAATACATTAATGAATTTTTTAATTATTAATCTTGTATTTACCGAGGAATACTGAGTTTTAACTTGCCTGGAAGGTATTGTTTTCTTATTTAAAATTTTAAATACTGATTCTTTGTTTTTGCTACCACCTCTAAAATGTAGTAAGCAGGAAATTTCAGTTTCATTTACTCCTTGAAAAATTCCTGTTCTATCTTAAATGCATTCAAACACGTCTTTTACTACATAAAGCGTCAGTTTTACACATGGTTTTATGGCCATACTTTTGAAAGATAAAATACTTACGCGATGTGGCACGATGAAAAAAATCTAGAGAAATATTGTAGAGCAGAATATTTAATGATTGATTAAAAATGTAACTTTTATGGTGTACATTACGAATTAATTTCTGAGTTTTTTGACAATTTATAATTATGAAGTCATGTTAAAAGACGTCAGATATCCTTTCTGAATTTTACATTAATTTAGAATATTAAATGTATGTATTTGCCTTGTAATTATCTGTTTCTCGCTTGAGTGGGTAAATGTAATTAATAACCATTTTTCATTAGTTTAAAACTCATTTTTAGGCTAGTTTCCTAACAATATTTGTTACACGTATTTGAATTATGATGAAAACAACCTCGTTAATATGTGTACTTATTTTTAACCACTGAAATATCTTTTGAACGTGATTGGGGGTTCTAAATATTTTTGCATTTAATTTGCGATTCTGGGATCTGTCTCATACCATAAAAGATTTTAAAAAAATGACTTTTTTTTTTTATATAAAATTAACATTTTTTGTTTTATTGTATTTAATTTTCTATAATCTTGAAACTATTTCATTATCGCATTTTATTCATCATTTTTCATTATCAAATGACAATTTTTGAATGATGCAATTAAAAATATCAAATGTGATTTGGACTCCAGTTTAGTCATTTAATTTTAAAATATGTGACCCCCAAGTGAAATATCAAAATTGCATTCGAGGATGCTGCTGAACTTTAAGCTCTTAAATTTAGCATGAATTTTTTAATATAAAATTTGTCGAAAGCTTCCGGTAAATAGTAAAAAAAATTATTCGTCATAAATCTTATTTTACATTTTAGCTTATTTTATCATAAAATAGTTTAATGAAGACTAAATTAATATATAAATCGATGGTGTTAAAGTCAGAATTTCCAATAAAATGACTGTATAACTTGAAAATGTATATTTTGTTAACCCAATGCGCAGTTTTATACTTTCAGTTCGCATAGTATATTCTGTGAGAACGTTCCGTTTTATATACTCAGTTATTGTCTCCATCTTTGATCGCTTCTCCGTGCCTATGGTGATGCCAGTTTAATCTATGTCCTCTTGGCGTAAACGCAATTTGGCAGGGGGTCAATGATTCTGTTTTTGTCTTTTCTTTGAAATGTGATTCAGAAGCTGTGCAGTTTCCTTTATCTGAGCCATTTTTATTCGTCAGTAAAATTTTGTTCTTAACTTATAGCTTTTATATAACGTATTTATCTAAAAGTTGAAGTATCATTAAACCTTTTAGTGCTGAATAAAGGCGAATAATTTATACTTAGAATAATTTATACTTAGTAATAAATTTTATCGACAGCATTGCAATGAAAAAAATTTAATTTTTTAACAAGATTAAGATATATAGAGAGAAAGTACTTAATGCACATTTATTATTGATTATAAAATAAACAAAGACTTTTCATTTTACTGTATTTTGGAATGACATTTACAAGTGAAACATCACGCAACTAACTCGTCATTTCACAACTATGTGGCGCGAAACGCAATCATATTTGGGAAAGTTTCTCATGTGTGTTGTAATTTTAATACGAGATTTTAAATATTAATATATATTCTAGTTTCAAATATAGTGAAAACTAAAGTAGAATTTTGTTCGAAAAATGGCTTACAGGTTCATGGAAGAAAGTACGAAAGCAAATGTGAAAACATCTATTTAGAAAAATGTTAGTACCATTTTACTTACTTTAGTTTTCCCATTCTTAGTCATAATGTGCTAAAAAATTGACCTAATTCAGTTCTAAAAGTTTCTGGCAAAATTTTCAAACTTTTCTGAAATGCAGGCGTATTTAAAGGACAAAGTAAACTACGTCCGTCTGGCGCCAGTCAATAATTTTGAAGAGGTCTTCTAATCCTTAGTCTACTGCTTTTGCATTTCCGTATCTCTACTACGTAGAGTGCTTTTACGTGTTATTCTCTTTCGTAACGAGTCTAATACTTAGGCTAAAGTGAAATGAAGAGCGCCTAAAAGCTTCTTGCTACCCTTTGCAGAACGTGTCTCTGGACTGGAATAGGAATTTCAATCGGTTCCATACCGATTTGTGATAACGGCAACTTGTAGAATATTCTAGACAAGATTACCGCAGAACTTGTTTGTGTTTCTGGTGAAATTAAATTTGAATTTCGCAAAGGGATGCAAAAGCTTTATTTTACTATTTTGCATAATAAAATCATAAAATCACATTGATGGTTAAAATGATTTGCATTAAAGACATAAATGTCGTTTTAACTTCATATAAAAGTCTTTTAAACATGGGATTTCGATTACGAAATTCATAAAAACGTTGTTGATCGTGACTTATCGTATAAATATATATTATTGATGGAGACGTTAGAAATTTTGTAATTAAATGTTTGATTTGTCAAACTGCTTTTATGTATTAATATTTTACAGAGTACAGCCTTTAACTTTTTATTGATTTAACTTCAAGAATTGAAATTTATAAATTAAATAGATTTAATTTCAATATGACAAAACATTCTTTAGCAACTAAAAATTATATTTTATTCTAACTATTTTCAGTTTCAAATTTTTGTTAAATGAATGTCCAGTTTTTGATTCTTAAAGCATTTGTAATTTAAATTGTTATGAAAAATGAACTACATTTAAAATATTTTGAAATAATTTTAAAAACCGTTAAATGCCCCAACTAAACAATAAAATTATTTTCAGTGCATGCCATAAAATTCTTCGAAAATTCTTAATATTGCTTTCTATAATTGTATCATTAAATATTTTTCTTTCTATAACTATGATCCTTGTAAATGAATCAATCGCAACATTTGAAATGTTGAACTTCCACTAGTGTATTTTTGAGTTTATTTTATTTATTATGCATTTATTTGATTTATTGTATGATTTTTCTTAGATTATGTCATTTTAAAGCTAAAAATCTTCCTCTCTTACTTGATATTTTAATTAAAAATATAGTAATTTTTTTTATAATTTTATATGTTAATCATAGGAGGAATTCTCGAGATTTTAGAGTATTATTTTTGTATCAGTGAAGAGTCAATGCTGCGGCAGCTGCCCGAAACATCAATGCCAAATTTGGAGGCTGTTTATTAAACAAAATACTATTCGACGATAGTTCGCAAAGTTCAAATCTAGTGACAAGAGTCAGTAATGAAGACCGATGCTGGCCGGAGACAGTGGAACAATGAAGTCCAACAAGCGACAGTTGAAAAAAATGCCAGCAATACAGTCATAGAGACTACGCCGAAGAACTAGGCTTAACTCTTGCAACATTTCCCGTCACTCAAGGATATATATAATTGGCAAAGTTAAAAAATGAGTAAATAAGTTCCTCATGAATTAAATAGAATAATGTAATGAAGAAAGAAAGAAAGAAAAACTATTTTGAAAAATGATTCATTTTTTAAATCGAATTGACTTGGGAAAAGTGGGTCCTGCACGACGATTGCCGACTGTTCAGGGCTGTGTCTGGATGCTGACAAAGTTCCATCGCACTTCCCGAAACCAAAACTATCGAAAGTTTATGGTGACTGGTGGACCTCAACCGGTTTGATCGAGCACATCTTTCTAAAACTCGGCAAAACTATCACAGTGAAATATAGTAATAAAAACTATATACTTCTATAGATATTTCCATTTCAATATTAGAATGTTTTTCTCGTGGGTTTCTCAAAATTAACTTTCTCTAGTTTCTCTTGGTATATATAATTGCATTAACTGAGCATTAAAATTTTGCATACTTATATAACAAGAAAAAAAGTGTTCTCTAAATCTCATTCTTACTTAATTTAGAACTGCAAAGAGAAAGTCAGCATAAATCACTAAAAGAGATCACTTTATTTAAAGCACCTGGAAGTAAATTTTCAGAACGTGGCATTTAGGAACGTTAAGTAGTATTTTTAATGTATTTGTAATATTTTCTTTAATTCATTTTACTTACTTTGCTGTAAAAACGCATTGAGAAATAATCGGAACTCCGAGTTCATTTTTCTTTTTTTATTCGCTTAAAAAGTGGAGGGGGGAAAAATTTCACTTTACCCCCAGCCTTGAGCACGATACTACCTCTTTCTTATACCCCCTGGGGAGGTTTCCATTTCAACTACGGCCACGATACTTTCTTTTTATCTTTTCTTGCTGAAGTATTAACGGGGAGAAAATTTCTTTTTATATATATAAAAAAAAGAAGAAAAAAAAGTTTTCACTAGCCTTGTCGGATTTTCCACCTTTGGAAGTAGCTTACCGAGTACTTTTTTGAAGGAAAAAAAAATGTTCGATTCCACTTTTACCCTTCCCTTTTACATTCGATGCTATATGCAAATTTATTTTTCTCTCTTCCTTTCTTAGAACAAAAAGCTTATTTCTGTTGTACTGGATATGTTTCATTTACGCTTACCTGGCTGAATGTTTCTAGGCATGTGGACAGGACATTGTCTTTATTTGTTTTCGTTATGGCTTAGTATCAGGTACTTCCGTGTTTCTTCTGAATGTCATGTGATCTTCCAGGTGCACATTATGCTCCGAAGGTTTTGCTTCCGTGGAACGACAAGCGTAAATTATTACGTTCTTCCTACTCTGCGTAATGGAATCATTATTTTTTTCTTGCGTATTGAAGGAAATGTCATTTTTTATCTGCTTAAAACAAGAAATAAACGTTTGTGAATTTATTCCGAAGTTAGTTAATTCTTTTTTAGTAAATGAAATATATTCAGTTTTGATAAAAATATGCATAAATATTGTCAATTATTTTCCCTTAATGCTTGTAATTATAGTTATTTTTCAGTTTTTTCCATACAAAGAATTAGTTTCTTTTAATTGTGCCCAATATATTCCTTTTCCTGTTAATGAGTATAATAATCAGATACTTAAAAAAAGTATACTAAATTAATTTTTTAAAAAAAGGAAAACTGATTTTATGATAAAAAAATTTAATATTTTGTTGATATTTATTTGGAAATATGAGATTAGTCATCTTTTCAATATATCCTCTATTAAAAATCGTATAATTAGTGCCGGTATTCTGCCTCTTTCTGTGTAAAGAGCAAGCAATTGTGTAGTAATTGTTATGGTCTTTAATCTAGTAGAGATCGTGAACTCGACACCCAAATCGGGGTAGATGTTGTTTGTAGTAGTCTGAAATCCACTTTAAAATATAAGTCTAAATCGAACTAAACATTGTGCTTTTATCCTAGCTGCCAACCGGATAGCGTTCTAAACATTTCGTGGGTGTTCGAATCCCACCTCGGTCCTGAATGCCTTGTAGGGGTTCGGAATTTACGTTAAACAACAGGCGCCTATCTAATTGGCCCTCGTGTTACGTGAAAAAAAAAAGTTCGTTTAGAGAACCAAACTAAACCTTCTTGCTTTACAAATACGCACACGTGCGCTTTCATCTGAAATAAAATTTAAAAAAAGTTTATCTAATGGAAAGAAATGCATTTCGATAGTGTGTTTCAATTAGGTTGAATATTTTCCTAATTATAATTCTTGATACAATTTGAAATAATAAAATGTTACGTGGAGTACATGACATTATTGTAATATTCTCAATGTGTGTGTACACATTGAGAATATTATAACAATGCTCTCAATGTTGTTTGCCCAGACTTCTGTGAATTAAGTAGTAGTAATATTTTTGCTAACTAAAACACCACCACACATTTCTCGATGGCATGTTGTTTCCATTGTTGAAATTTGATATCGCATGGCTCCTTTCGTAACCATTTTCTTAAAGTTAGAAAGTTGGCATTAATGACCACGGAAAATTCCGCTCGATTGACTTCCGCTATGAAATCGCCGGCACTTGTGAGGGAATTTTGCTAATTTTATTTGCTATGGGACTCTAATAATTTTCTTTCCACCATGTTTCCATTCAGTCTGCATTAAAAGTTATTAACTAATTACGGGAGAATTCTTTTTCATTGTTTTTTCAGTGGCCTATTCGCAATTACATCAGCTGATCAACATCTTTCGATTCTTGGTCATGAATCTGTCTCTTTCAGATCATTAGATTTCTTTCTATTATTCCAAAATAACTTATGAATTTTTTCAAAAAAACCTTTATCACATATGTATAAGCTCATCAGTAGTCTCAAAAATGTATAAGCTCATCAGTAGTCTCAAATTGAACGAATGTGAAAAATACTGTATTTCACTCATATCTATATACAGAACCAGCATTTTATTTATTTTTGGCACATTCTGTACAAAATGCTCTACTTTCCATCACTGGAAAGTAGTCTAAAATTAAAACCTACTTCGTTTTTGTTAAACGAAACTACTTTTCCAGTAAAGTGTGTTAAATAATTCTACTTTTTGTATAAATAGCCTGTGCTTCTTGCAACTTTCGTACGGGTTTAAGTGACATAAAGCTCTATAAGTAATTCCTACAATCCAGACACCTATTGTTTCATTGTTTATTTTTTCCTAGAGAGCAGTTCGTTCATCTTGGGTCATGAATTTTCTTTTCCGATTTAATACTTTATCGCAGTTTGAATTCTTGAAATCAATGCGATTTCGTGAAATTTTGATAATAAAATTTATAACTCGTCGCATTTGTTTCATTTTTGGAACTCGATTTATTTTAGATTGAAGATTCTTTGCACACTTTTATGGATCTTAATACACTGAAGGAAATCTGACACACCTATTTTATATCGTGTAAGTCTTTTTCAAGGACGCAAAATTGCTGCTTCACGCAATTACTTCCCTAATGTATGAAGTTATTTGAGAATGCATCTCACCTTTTCGAGACTACCCACACATGTATGGGAGGGGGAGAATTTAAAAGTTTTTGTACCTCACATTGCATTACATTCATGCATTGATCACTTGAATCCTAATCATTAATATATTCATGCATCAGTGTTTGGTATTTGGAGCTATGGAGAATATTGAAAGCAGATTTTTTTCTGGCAGTTTATGTTGTCATTTTGTCATGTTAAAATTTCCCATGCTAAATAAAAAGAAAATAAGATTAGTGAGTTCAAGTAATTATGGAGGATATTTGAGTATTTGATATATCCCCATCAATACTTATCAATTTAATGTTGAAAAAGTAAGATTTATAGAGTCTTACTTTATCAGTATTAAGAAAAATAAGTAATAAGAAAAAGAATGTTAGTGACAGTGAGAGAGGAAAGAAAATTTAAACCGAAAAAAATTTTTGCATTAAATTATGAGTAATAAAATAGTATGTAAATTTCGCTAAAAAAATTTTTTAACCTGGTAGTTTTTTCTAGTTTTTATTTTACTTTGAAAATAGTTTAAAAATAAAAGTCTGAAATTATTTTTAAAGAAATAAATGATTTAAATTTTTTTAAGTATATCAAAAATATTTTTGTTAAAATACTTTTGTTCCTACTTCATTACATTATTTGTTAATTTTTATACAATTATCAAAGAAAAATATTTCTGATTGAAAATTTAAAAAAAATGTTTTTATTCTATTATATAATAAAATATATTCATTATTAAAATTTTTGTGTTGTGTAATTCATTTACCAAAAATTTATTTCTTATAAGTCTCATTCTATTAATTTTTAACCTTCAATTGAGATTTGTTTTATTACATTCTTTTTATGTCCTTAGTATTTTAGATTGTTTTTAAAAGGACATTTATGGCTCAATAGGAAACATTTTAATGTCATTATGTTGTAATGTGTTCTTTCATTCAGATGTTTAATATCTCTTGTATTTCTTCATCGACTTAAATGAATAGATTATTACTCAGTTTGACAATAAACTCAAATCTATTTGTTTTGTGTTGAATATCATTTTTGCACAATTGGTGACACTTAATCAAAATGAATTGTATTATCTATTGAGAGTCGCGTCACAAGCGGAAGTGCTTGTGCAATAAAAATATCTGGAATGAAATACATTGAATTGAAATTATGAATTTTATGAAATTTATTTCATTTCAGTTTTTCTATTTCAGTGAAAATGAAAGTCTTGACGAGAAAAGTTGAGAAGAAAGATTGAAAACAATTGAAATTTAAAAAATTTTTGTAGATATAAGAGGAATGTGTGCGCACAACATCGCGTTTTTTCTATTAAAGTAAAGATATGGATTTTGTTGAGAAGAGACGAATTGGCTTTGGAATAAAGACTCTAGGATTATTTATAAAGAAAGTCAAGAATTTTTGAATGAGGAAATACAAGTATGCCTTCAATGGTCGTAAGAAATCAACGCTCAACGCACTCAAGTCATGTATAATCAACTATATCCTTAAATGAATTTTAATGCATACAAAAAATATTTTCAGGGACTACTGGCAGCCGAATGACTAGCTCCTCTGATTTTCGGCTCAATAGTTCATGAGATGGATTCCTACCTCGGTTGCATATGTTTGCAATGATACGAATCCATTTTAAAATGTAGGCATTTGTGTGGGGGAAAAAAACCGCTTAGTGAAAAACGTGAAGTTTCAGTCTAATGTGGTTTTGAGTTAAATCAAATAGAACTCCTTAGTTTATAATTTCTATTCTATTATTTATTATATTGCATGTCTTTATTATATTTATTATTTTTATATTATTATTTCTTATTATTTTTATATTTATTATTTTATTATATTTTTATTATATTTATTATTATTACATCTATTATATTGCATTAAATTACATTATCTTTAACTCTTCATGGTGCGTTCCGGGTAACGATTCTGGATTGGCATAATGGCCTACGACTTTGGCATGGACATTTGCAGACATGTGTTTCTTTCATCGGTCGAGGCCTCTGTGACCGATATTGGGAAGCGAGATAGCATTTGTCTGCAGCTGATTCACTATTTTGTTCTTTGTATTTTTGTTTCTGTTCTCTATTCTGTTCTGTATTCTTGTCTTTTTTTCTTCAAGCCATTGGAAGTAAAAAAAAACAAGAATACAAAAAAGAAAAAAAAAATTGATTTTTAAGCTCTTTTTTTATTAAATCCAAATGAATGTTTGTTTTGAAAATTTGTGATATAATTGCTCATGTGTGCAATCAAGAAGTATATGTAACTTACAAATTGTCATTTGAGGGGCAAAATACATTCGTGCAATGCTTAGATGAAAAGACTTGTAGATATCAGATTACGTATATCATTGCTAGAATTACATATATCATTGCATCCATTTTTAATTTATTTGTAGTTTTGTTTCTATCGCAGTTTTATATCGCATTTACTAAGTCTTCTTAATTGAACCAATAAAAAGAAAACGATGGTATGTCATTTAATGCTGTTAGTTTTACAAAGTTTACTTAACTACTCTGTTCACTTTTCTTTTCTAAACGCTGTTTTGAAAGAGACTAATGATGTGCCCAATTAAAGATTCTTGAGAAAACCTTCTACCGAAAGGCTCTTAATGAAATCCAATTTGAAAAGCTTTTCATAGTTGTTTTCGGATATGGCTTAAAATGTATTGCTTGGGCTAAAAAGAAAATTTCCTCAAACATTGTCATTTTCGTCATGTTTATGGGTTTAAAAAATCTGCTAGTTTTAAGATAAATATTTTAAAACCTCGGTACTAAATTGTTTCTCAAACGTTTCTGCATGAACATAAATTAATATTATCTGATTAAATGACGTGAATCAAATAATTAATCTTAAATATAAAATTGTAAGCATTTCATTTTAAGCGTTTCGTTTATTTTTTTTAGAAAATTAAATTTAAGTTTTAAATTGTTGGAAATAAATGAAGACATAAAAAAAAAACGCCTTTTTATATTAGTTACATTTTTGAATCACGATTGCCACTTTAAATTGTTATTGTTTTAATTTGGATTAGTTAATATTTCGAAAGAGATTATTTGGTTCTAAAAAATTTTGTATTCGAATACTTATCTATATGTAATATATTATCTATTTATCTTAATTAATTTCATAAATTAATTACGTTAAATATTTGTATATTTTAACTTTATCAGTACTTTAAATACATGAAATAGGTATAGCATTTGTATATCTATATTTATGATATTGTATTAGAGGGCAATCAGGTATCATTGTGCAGTTCTACCCCAAACGTCTCTTGCCGCTTAACAAAGATGATCATAACTTTTTGCTTTGAGAAAGGCACATTAGTAATCACTCATATATAAAATTTTTTCAGTTTTGTTTTGTTGAAGCACGAATGCATCTCACACAATACTTTGCTAGGTTAAGCAAATGTTAGCTGATCATTGATTGTTCGAAGTATTGTTTAACATTCCAAAATAATTTTCAGTTATAGTTCGCTCATTCATTTGCATATTTATTTACTTTAGCTACTAGTGATAAATTCAATAAGCACACAGTAGTAAAAAAATGCACACACAGTAGACCCTAAGCATAGTAAACATAATAAAATTCAATTATTGTATTTTAAAAAGGTCTATTAAAATTTTTCTTTTGAACTTTTACAGCTATTATAAAATTGAATCCATTATATACGTAATAGATGTGGATGTATAGTAAACTTTTTTTTCATAAACTTACATAAAAGGTAGTAGGATAATATGACTGAGATGAGAGGAAGTCTTACAAAAAGAATTTTTGGAATATTTATTTTTACGTATTTTTAAAGGAACTTTATAAAAAATATGTAATTTTTCATCTTTTTTAGTTTTCTTAGACAGTATATTCAAATTGAATGACTAGGTAAAGATTACTTTTGTTTTTGTTTTATTAACTTTTGTTTTATAGTTAAAGATATGCTTAAAATAGCTGTTACAATAAATGAGAAAACATAATTTCATGTTATAACTAATATGATTATAAGATTAACAATTCGGAGATGAGATTGCATGATAAGAGGAGAATACATAGAACAACATTTTATGTTTATTTTAGTAATTTGCTAGTGTTTTATTTAAGAGCCACACTTTTAATTGACTTCTGTCACCTTGAAGAATTCTTCAATTTGATTTCCATTTCGACCGTGATATTTTTTCGTTTAAAAAAGTCACTTTAAACTATAGGTCTTGGTCAAATTACCTCTCTTGTGCAAAAAGTGGCTATAAAGCAACAAACAATGCCACATCTGCACCTCAAAGTAGCAAGTAGTGCTGCATCTGAGTAATCAGTACCGTTTGGTTGAACAGCGAGATGTTTAACGGAGTATTTAATCAAGTGAAGTTCAGATGTCGATGGAATTGGTAAAGCCCAAATCAGGACTAGGAACATATGAAGTAGGTTCTCAGTCACTCATATCTGTCAGTGGATCTATGAAAAGACACTCTTTGAAGGAAATAATACGTAGTATGTATTAAACTAAATGCAACTTGCAGTTTAACTCTCTATTACATAACGTCAAACTGGAGCCAGAGATTTCCTTCAAATTTCTACACATCTCTACTGACAGGAATTTGATATATGCTCGATAGTATTTAGCAACATCTGATCAGATGACTATTCATATATCTAATAAATATAAAAATTCACAATATATGCACCCTATAAATTTTTAAAATAATGTCTATTCTCCGAGTCATCAATCTATTTTTGTGAGGGGAAAAAATTAATTCTAAAAAAATGCAATTTTTTTTCATTCTTTTTCAATATTTCCTGACATTTTCGTTCAAATATTGTAAACATTTTATGCATGTTTTCAGTTGCGTAGTATACCAGTTCTTAAAACTCCTATATTTTTAATTTTTTGTTTATTTTTGATAAATGAGACACTGTGTTATAAATTAAATATGTATTATTAATAGCAAATATCAACTAATTTTCTTTCCTGTGTGTTTAATTATTTAATTTAAATACACTTATCCAAAATAATTCTGTGGGTCATCAAATTATTGCATATTTATTTTAAATATGCTAGAATTTGATTACTAAATACTTAAATTTTCATCATTGTTATTAATTAGACTTCCTTTTTTGTGAACATCAAAAATGTATACATACCTCATCGAAAGCTAAATTTGTTTTAACTTTTTTTTTCTTAACAAATAATTTAAAGTTTAAAAAATGTTTCACTATCAAACCAACGAATTAATTTTCCTCCCCCATGGAATACTCGAATGTAATTAGTCATCTGATCAAGCAAATTTACTAAATGCTCTTATTTATGACATTATATAAAGTACCACTGTACGCGTTTGATTTGTCACGAATTTCAATTTAGTGAAAAAAAATTTAATGAAGTGAATTTGTTTTTTTATGCAGGATCAATTTTGTTGAAGATTCCCATCAAAGAATGTGAAGGACATTTTATGAGGAATTGGTAGTTATTATACTTTTTATTTAACCATTAATAAAAATGTAATTTACCTTTCAAAATAAATAATATATAGAATTGTGTAAATTGTTGTTACATTTGAAAGTAATTTCTTGAGCAAGTATGTCAAATTCACAAGATACTTCTAAATCACAAAGTGTAGCTTTGTGGGTTAGATAGATTAATAAAAAAAAAATTCTGTCTGATGAAAGAATAATAAAACATTTTCTGAATGATAAGCAACATGTAGTGGCGCAACCATTGATTATGCTCTCATCAACATAAGAAAAATTGAGTGTTACGGTTCATAACACTTGAAAAGAAAAATATTTGATTCCTTATACATGTTGCGTTAATAATTTGGTCCTTAGAAAGGAAAGGAATGAATTATTTAGTCTATTACTGTTGGTCTAATTCTTATGAAGCTAATATTTCACTCGTAGTTTTTATTGATTTTATTTTGTGGCACATTATAATTACACATTGAATAATTGTTATAGCGTTATCCAGAACGTTATTTGATTTTAAGCATCTTAAAATACATTTTAACAGTGAAGAACTTCCAATCTGTTTGGCATCTGAAATTTGAGCAGCTGAAATTGTAAGAGAATTAACTACACTGATTACCACAAATTAAAGAAAAGTTACAAAAAGGACGATAACACAAAACGTTATGCTTAGAATTTAATGAGACTTATAAACATTATACAATACATAGGAAGGTACAAAATAGCAAAAAGTGAAATCACCAGACAATTGTGATGTCATAAAAATTAGCATATGTATACAATGAACAAATGGGAGGTTTAAGTTTGTTATAGGAAAAGTACCTTTAATATGGGGTATAATACCCCCGAGAAGCAATACAAAACAGGCAGCGATGTGTGATGCTCTCAATTATGTGGTTTATTGATTGTGTAGGAAGTGATAGCCATTGCTCTTCCAAAGCAGAGGATAGCGTTGCTTGGATCCTAGGAGGGGGGATTGAGAGCAGCTACATGTCTTCCCAGAGTGTTCCCAACATGCTCCATTAGGTTAAGGTCCAGTGATCGAGCTGACCACAACACGTGCTCAATTGTTTCCTACTCAAAATAAGCATCCATGATGCGAGCTCTGTGTGGTCTTGCATTATCATCCTCTAGTACGAAAGAATCACTTATTGCCCTGACATAAGAAGGCACATAAGATTCTAGGATGTCATCTCTCTAGGTGTGAGCATTAATATTTTTACTGGAAAATACATATATGTGCGTCCACCCAAAAAGATAACACTCCAAACACACACGCTGCCTTATCCGTATGCATCTCTTTCATGGATGTTTGAAAGATGAAAACTAGTTCCTCGTTGTCTCCAAATGAAAATGCGCCTAATATTGCTTTCGAAGTTAAACCTTGAATCATCCGTAAAGAGAATAGCCCTCCATACATCACGCGTCTAGAGGACATGTTGAAGTGTCCATTGCAAACGTTCCCGCCTATGGCATGACTTGAGCGTTACGCAAATGACGCCTTGTGTAAAGACCACTTTCGGAGAGCTTTCGCCTCACGGTTTATCTGGATACTAACCTTATGGAGTTTGCAACGAGGGAATATCTGAGTTCAACCTGTGTTGCGGTTCTGTTCCTTCGTGCGCATTATGACGCATCGGCACTCGTGGTAGCACGTGGCCGTCCATCGCTGAAGCTCCTGCATGCCTATTCCGTGGTTAAAAGTTGTTGCCAAAGTTTATGAATCACAGTCAAATTCACACTCAGCTATCTAGCCACTTCTATCTGGCTTTGTCCTGCCTTTTGTCTACCAATAACTCTCCATCGAAAATGTTCGGTCAAATGATTCCTGTAGGCCATTGTTACAATCTCTCTATACCAGATTTCTCACGTACAACGACATTTGCCATCTTGCTCTGAAACATCCATTTTTATGTTTCTCGTAAAGGACTTATTCCGGCAGCATCGCTACTATTTTGCAAAATGTCATTTTTTTCAGCTTTTTTCATATAAACATATTTAAGTTTATTGAGATTGGCTTATTATTGGGAGCATTATCTCTATTTTGTGATTTTTCCTTAATTGTGGTAACCAGTGTATAATTACTGTATCTGTTTGGTGTGGGAAGTTAAAACGAAGATTTATTAGAGCAAACATTTTTCGTTTCCATAAGATCTCTAACAATTTATTGTAGAAAAATTATCGATTGTAAAAGTTTTAAATTCTTTTTTGCGTTTCATTTAAACAACTTTGGATAAAAACAAATTTGGTTTTTATTATTATTTGAAAATGTTATATTCATGTAAACATACATAAAATTTATTTTTTAGGGCATCAATTTTTTTATTTGCTACGTCATGCTAGACATATATAAATATTCTGAATTTTATTTCTTAATTACTGAGCACATAGTTTATATTTTTTTTCTGTAAAATTCTTATAATCTTGCATAAATTCTTAGATGCTTCTTAGCAAAAAGTGTCGTTTTTTATGCTGAACATCGTGGTAATATGTTAAATTTATTTGGTTCAGTGAAACTAGAAAATTTCTTTGACAAAATACTTCATGTGTGTGTAGTCTTTTTCCATTTACTCTTTCTTACTACATGAGTGAAGATTTTAATATGTGTCAACTACTTTCGAGTATAATACTATTTTTTTGACTAGATTATGTTGTGGTAAAAAAAAAATTTGTTTTTTAAGTATTAAAAATTCTTAACATGTTTGTAACCTTTTGTTATTTATTTGCTACATACTTGTATTTCACAGTACTCTGAATGGCATGCTTTAATTGTCTGTATCTAAGACAAGTTATGTCATTTTTTTGTTTTTAGAATACTTATATTTTAAAAAGGAAGTCTTTTTTAAGAAATTAATATATTTATGAGATATTTTATGTCTATATTAATGTGTATTTCTGTGCCATGCTACTTTTAATAAAAAAGATAATTATTGAAATGTATCGAACTGTTTCCGCCGTTTTTACATTACATTAACAATTCATAATTTTAATATGAAAATTTTTTTATTTTATAAGAATACTCAAAAAATATTATAGCTCTCAGTGCTAAATCAAGTAAAAAAAACTATTGTGAAGTAGTAATAAACATAGTTCATGTTCTGTGGAATAGAAAGAGTGAGTTTATTCGACCACTAACAATAGTATATTACTTATAAAAGTTAATACATATTCTAATATAATAAGATTATTAGAAAAATCAAAAGCCAATTATAAAAAGTCTAAAAATCAACTGAGAATTTTGATATTTTTTCAAGAACCAAATTGCTACTAAAGCAATTGTAATATCTAACAATAGTTACAAAAAATAGTTATTTGTCTCGAAAATATCATTGAAGATTTTAAACACAGAATATTTCAGAATAAGTGAATTAATCAAAGCTAATTGTACAAAATGTGTGTGTTTTGTTATAGCACTATATTACAAAAGAAATTTTCATCACAGTAAGTAACTTTTAGTTTCAACTTAATGTTTATAAAATGCAGTAATATACCGGTAAGTATAATTTTGTAGACTGATATGAAATCATAATGGTGCTAGGTTTACCAACTAGGTTATATTGTGAGACTAGATTTAATTTTATCTCTGACGACTGTGAATTAAGTAAATTAATGTATTATTGCATACTAAATTACTTATCATTAAATATTCAATGTCTTAGTATTTAAGGGTTTATAAAAATAAAGCTTTTTCGGTTACAGTAGTTGCCGGTTATTTTCAGCTAAAAAAAAATTTTTTTTATGAGTTGTTAGGAAAATTACTGAGAGTAGAATTTTTCCATTACAAAAACTTTCATGAAAATTTTAATATATTATCAAAGTTAAATAATTTTCTTTTTTGAAATTTAAAAATTTATGTCTTATGTATTTTTTCAATTATAGGAATATACTTTTTAAAATAATATTTAATTAAACTTCAATACTTATTAAAAATATTTAGAATCAAATCAATAACATTTGAATCTTAAAATACAATAATAATTTAAATAAATTTTTCACTATAAAAATGTTTGCATACTTTAATAATTATTTGTCGAATTATTACATTACAACAATAAAAAAATAAAGGAAATATTAAGACATTTAAAATAGCAAAAGAAAAATATTTCGAGTTCGTTGTTTGAAACCAAAGAAAAAAAATAAAAGATGTTAATGTTTAAAGTATTGTGTGGTTAAGGTTACTGAATGTCATTTATAATATACGCACTAAAATATTTAACACATTTTTACTCAAATGATTCAAAAAAAGAAAATTAGAATGTGTGTATCAAACATTAAAGGTATGAATTTAATTTCTTGAGCTCCAGTCTGAGTGAGTATCGTGGTGGCACTAAAAAGACTTGCTGCCACATTTGTGTGCTATCTTTAGTGAGTGCAGCTGAACAATCTCTCTGAATAATAGTTCTCGTGACACAGCTCCCTTTTATCTAGGAATGTTGTCATGTTATTGAATTATGAAATCTTCATCGAATCCGTACTAAACGAGCTAGCAGGTGCGTAGTTACCGTTCTTGCGTTCAATTATACCATTCAGGGCAGTTTGAACTTCAAATAGACATTACATTTTTTGTATGTTTTGGTCGAGTTATGACGGTTTTGTGTAAAAGGACACCGTAGATGAACAAACCTAACTAAAGCAAATCGCTTATAGAGGTTATTGAAAGGAAATTACTTTGGAAATATTCTCTAACAAAACGACTCCTTTGTTTACATAGACCCCTCTTTAAAGAGCTTTATAGACTCTCGCACATTTTTCTTTAGTATATACAACATTATTATACTAATAATTGCATAAAAAAAAGAATCTGAAGAAAACGTTTTCTCTTTGATCACCAGAAAAAAACAAAGTTCAATGTTTTTTATTATATTTGTTTTTCGTAAAGTCGCTATATTAAACCCTAATAGATCCATGGAATACAATAGACCCTTTTTAAATTTTTAATGATTCCCTAAGGATCCATGTGGATCCCGTTCCGAATATATGCTTTAGCTCATAATGCTGCGTTTTGCTTCATAAAAAAAACATAATTAAGTTATCGAAAGGTCTTTATATGGCAGCACGATATTTGTGAGTTTAAACGGAGTTTCGATTCATTGAGTTTACAATGCTGCTCCTTTGAATTGCTGTCCAACTTTTGATGACTGTCATTTTTGTGTTTAGAGGCATTCTAGTAACATTAGAACTTGGGAACTTTATATTTTTATGCAAAACAAATGATACTTATGCCAGTAAGAGTAAGAATATTTAATTGCTTGAATACTTCAAGAAATGTTTCAAAATCATTTGGTTGATGTCTCCTAAGCCTTATCGCGTACAGTTGCAACAAATTTGTAGTTTTTTCAACATGGAAAGGTACTGAGCCACGATATATGCAAAAGTGATTTCCATTGATGATACATTTTCTGGTCACTCAGAAGGCTTTATCTTGTACAAAAAAATTAATGTTTTCGACAATTATATGTCATTTTTGCGTGCTTTACTGTTGTTTTTCCAAAAATAGACTGAAAGAAAAGCGAACTTTTTCAGAAATTTCGTTTCTCTACCTTAATAGCTTTGTGGAACTTCTAATTTCTGCTCTTTAAGAATTATTTGAAACTAAACATTCAGATTGTTTTCTTTTAATCTGTACTTAATTTATTATTGAAATATCATTTAAAAATTATGTTATACACACAATATTTTATGAAAGAAGAATGCACTCAAAATATCGTATGAATGTTTATTATCTTCATTAGAAATTTGCTTGAAAATTCTGGGGGTAGAAATTATTTATTAATGTATTTAAAATATAAAGGATTTAAAAAAATTTTTTGTGACTGAGATTTGAATAATATTAGTAGTTACAGCGTTTTTGTAGATTCTTGTACTGAATCTATAAAAACGCTGTAACTACTATATCATCGGATTTAATTTTAAAATTAAACATAATTATTCAGTTGAACAATTTTTTCCCATTTATGAGGTGAGCATGCTAAAATTTATCATGTTAACCAAATTATTGCCTCTCCTGTACTGACATTTCTAGATGTTTTTAAAAGTTTTAAAATTTAAGATTTTTTCCTTCGTCATTTGGCTTATATTCAGCAATAACGCATCTTGTTTCGGTTTTCTTTCTCGGATTTTTTCGTGCCTTGTTAGCGTAGACCTTGGACTTTTATTTTTTATTTTTATCTTTAATTCTTTTTTTTTAAACTCTGGAGATAGTATGACATAAAATCGTCCAGACCTTAACACCCAATTAACTTCTATATTTCTAGAAATCACATAACCAAGAGCAGTCTTCGCAGATTCTTAGTTTCGATTGCTATTTGGCATTTAGTACTTTACTATTTATATTACATTATCAAATTCGTAAAATATTGTCAATTAAAATAATAATATAAAAAATTGAATTTATTGCACTAGTTGATTTACTCTGTAATTTTAATACAAAAATAATCTATTTAAAGTAGTGTGTTCTATGTTTTGCTATATTTTTAAATAATACAAAATCTTTTCGTTACACTATTTTAGGATCATATGACAAGCATAGAAGCTAATCCTGTCAAAAATAACTAAATGAAAAATGCGTATTCATGAAGATGAATATGGATGCACTTTAGATAATTAAACTCTGTAACCACATTTAATAAAGCTAATAATGGATATTTTTCTTATTTTCTAATTTGCTTTAAAGGCTTTTTAAGAATAAGGCTTTTTAAGAATATTGTTTTCAACCTGCAATCCATTTTAATGTGTCACCATTATCTCTAAATGGATTTTTTGGGATTTAAATTTTCCGAATAGATTTCCTAGAATAAAACAAATTGTAAATAAACTATGTTCGTCGGTTTTCAAGAAACTGAACTTAAAGAAAAATGTTATTTTATTATGGAAAAGGGAATTGATTTTTATTGAGGAAACTTTATTTCGATGTTTCTAGCAATGTGTATCATTTAATTGCTTATATGATTTATGGGAAAAGCGGACATATTATTTTTAAACACTATATCTGTTTGATATTTGGTTCTGCTCAGATTAAGGTATCCATAAAGTATACAGCCGAGTTGGTTGTCGGAAATTTAGAAGTCTGGCTTTCGTGAACAGTGCTGAAAGTGATTCAGCAAGTCATAGGTTCGATTCCTACCTCAGACGTGGAGTTGTTGTGGTTCGAAATCCATTTTCAATTGTAGATTCCGGCCTTATATATATATATATATATATATATATATATATATATATATATATTGGCCGTCGTGTGCAAAAAATGACCATTTAGCAAGAAGCAAACCGAAACCAAAACGAACTATTAAAATATCTAATGTATTTTAGGCACCCTTTTTGGATGGATATATATGTTTTTAGAAAATTCATTAAAATTGTCTAGAAAATTCGTATATTCAAGCAACAGTCACGTTTTTGTTTTCTATTTCAAAATTCTATTTTACTTCTCAATTCTTTTGTATAAAGATTTTTCTTACAAGAAAGCATGGTTTAAAGTTTTCATAATTTATTTATGAATGTGGGAACAACATTCATTTAAAAATATTAAATTTTGACGGAGCTCTTTTAATTGTTTAGTGGAGTTGTTGGAGCTCCAATTTCTCTTGAAGTTGCTTAGATAGATTTTAAATTGAGTCTTTGAAATATTTTATCCTATTTCTATGATTAATTCATATTTGTTAAAAAATATTTAGTTTCTATAAAATATGTTCTCTCATTCGTAATTTAGTTCAAAAAAATTATTAATCAAAAATGGTTAACTAATACAGAATATTTGTCTTCCAGCTAGTGCTGAAAATTAATGACTTTAGAAGGGGAAAATTTTACGAATGTATGAATTATTTATATGAATTTAAGGCACCTTTTCTTTTACATAATCGTATAGTGATGTAGGTTTTTTTGTTATCTTACAAATTCAGCTTTGTATTTGAAGTTAGCTTCTCGTTTCTTATTTTGATGTTTTTAATTTAATATTATTCAGTTGAAATTCGTTGTAAGTCGCATTGTATTTTATCTTTTATTCATTTCACACTATAAGGTCTGAAATATTTCATTAGATCAACTTTAAAATTTTTTTTCTTTATCAAAGAAGAGCGTGTGCGAAACTGCTTTTTCCAAATACAGTAGTGGTAATTTATATTCAGTTTCTTTTTAATGTTCTACGACTCGAACTGATTCAAAGATTTTAAATGAAATAACTGGTGAAACGTCGTTAGCTATTTTCTCACGCAGTTTATGCTCACCATGTTCTTTCACACCTATTCTTTATTTTAATAATTCATATATTATTCCATCGCTTCGCTTTTTCGGAATAAATCAAGCTCGTAAATGATTTTTCTTAAATTGCTTTTACTTTTGATTTTATTTAAACATTAGCTGATAAATTTTTCTCTTCTATTATGAGCTTTATTTGCAGACTTTTACTTCGGGTATTATGCGTTTTTCCATCCCTTTATCTGCAATCGCATTTTATTTTTAATGATTTCGTTTCCTAAATTGCGTGGATGCGATGTCTGTTAATTCCAAAAAGAAGGTGAATATTTTTTTGGACAAATATGTAAATATGCTTTTGTAAATAAATAGCCTGAATGGATTGAACATACGAGAAATGGATAAAGGTGGTAAAATTTTTATGTTATATTAAAAATGGAAAAATGGTTTACTAATAATAAATTTTTCATATGACGCTTGTAAACGAACGGTTTGGTTTTAATGAATGTTAGTAAAGCGCGGTGTTTTGCCAGTGAAATAACACTCTTAAGTTATTTGCATTTTGGTAAATCTTTGGTATGTCGAACATTTTCGGAAGAATGAAGCATTACATTTATAATATTATTTATTATTTGGACTTAATACTCAAATTTGCTTACATTATAATAAGAAAGCTTCGTAATGGACTATTAGTAATAGTTAGGATATATTCCAATATGCAATTTAAGATAGCGAGAGGTTCGTAATTTTAAGCAGTTTTTAAGTGACGAGGTGTGTATCTGGATTGGTACTATCTTTGATTTTCATTTTCAGCTATGTTATATAAAAATCTATGAATATGGTATATCGCATTAACAGACGAGAAAGACACCTCTGTGATGTTTTCTATGTAGGATAATTTTTTCCACAAAGATAAAACAATAAAATTAATGGAAGCTGATTTACTGCTGAATAACGTTTGTTTTATTTTTATAAAGATCCCCCTAACTGGTGTGATGTCGGTTCTTAGAAATATTTCTCTTAAAATTTTTAAATTTGTGCAAAATATTCTGAGATGAAAATATTATTTGTATGTGTTTTTTATTCAATAAAATCAGTACGCTATTTATTATAATAAATTTTTATTGGGGAAATAATTTATTACATCCTGTATGAAAATATAAATTTGTTTGGACTTGAGACACTTTTGAGAGGATCATTGGTCATGTCTTTTAACATTGGGTAATTCACCATAACTGAATATTTTGCAACGGAGATTTTCTGTTATCAATTATAGCCATCAAGACCATTTTCATCAAAAAAAAAAAAAAAAAAAAAAAAAAAAGCAGAGCAAATATTTTGTGTGGGGCCTAGGTCAATAATGTATTTCTGATAAATTTTTAAAAAATGCAGTTCAGGTTTTACAAATTCATTACCAAATTTAAACTGAATTTTATTCACGAAATATTTCTCAACACAAGTTCCATTATTTTAATGGATACTCTGAAGGCACAGTGGTTTTTCATGCGAATTTTTTAAAAATGGATTAATTCGATATAAAAATAAAAAGTATTTTAATTCAAAACTTAACTGTTAAAGTAACAGAGCTTAAATTTTAATCAATCATCTCTAATCGAATTAAAAAAAATAAAATTTTTAAAATAAAATTAAATACGCAATACTTTTGATTAATTTTTTCTCACTGTAAATCTTATTGGAGTATTGTTTAAGGCACGTCATCTATAGCACAATTATCAAAGTTATTTCTATAAATTTTTGACAGTAGGTTGTATTTAAATAAATAATAAAATTTTTTATTAAAATGTCTGAAATTCAGAATATCTCGTCATCGCCTCTGCAGATAAAAATGCATCAGATTACTTTCTTCCTTTAAATAGGGAAAACATTCTTCGTCATTGTTTTCATAAATTATTATTCCAATTCACACACACAATATTTAAATTATTTTCCTTTTTACAAAGTTGTTGTCATTGACCATCAGCATTATCCCAAATATAAGATAAACAAGGAAGTTTTTGCCGTTTTCAATGACCCAAAAGAACATGACTCATAGAAAGTATATCGTATTATCAGTTTTCGAAGTAATTACAATCGGCATTCAACACCATCTGACAACGTATCTCCAGTTTTACAATTCCCTTTGCTGTGAAACTCCGGTTTTTTTGGACGCAAAGAAGTCCTTAAGTCCTTGGTGCAAGTCTACTTCATTGGAGAAAGATTTTTTACGATGATGATTGTCCAGGGAAGATAAAACGTGGTAATCTGGTGAGGCAAGGTAAGTTGAGTAAGAGAGGAAGATGGCACAAGATCTCCCAACCAAGTCGCTGTATGATATTTTTGATCACCCGTGGCCTCGCGTTATCTGCCAAGAACAATACACCCTTGCTATTAACCTATGCTGGCTCCTTCAGTTGCATGCCTGTTGCACGCGTTTCAAATGCTCCAGTACAGGTCCGCAGTGACCGTTTGGCCAGTTGGTAGCCGCTCATTGTAGCTAACCATTGTCTTCAAGTGGTAGCGAACAACATAGATGGTTTTGCGCTGTGAGGGATAATATCCTGGGGTGATTTGGAAAGCTTTGGAGTATTATACAGGACCCACTTTACGTCACTGGTCAGCGCTCGATTAAATAAAGATGTGGCGAGGAAATAACGATAAATGAGCTGCTACTCTTGTTGTTGCTTATGGTCTTCCAACCGCGTATGAGGAACCCATTTATTCAGCCTTTACATGTTACCTAAGCCGTACAAATAAAGTTTAACAGTTTCATTGGAAACGTTAAATATTCTGGCAAGTTCACCACACGTTTGACTACTGTTCTCTTCGATTGCCGCTTGCTGAGTTTTGTCATCCAAGGCCTGTAGTTGTCCACTGCGAGATTCATCACAGAGGAACAAATCTCCCGACCTGATTTTGTGAAACCAATGTTTTGCATATGTTCATTCACAGCACTATCTCCAAACGCTTGACATATGTGGTGACTTGATGCAGCAGCTGAAAAACCCACTTTGAAACCGTAAAGCAAGCAATACCGAACTATCTGTACGAGTTTCGATTTATCAATGTGTGAGGTGGACCTGCTTTTATAACGCTGATATATCTATTCTCGACTGTCCCGTGTCACAACCACTTCATACCCTAATTTACATACTTATTGTCTTGTCATTCAATGGCAACGCGAAAACTGACAAACTTCCTTGTATACCTAGTACACATAGGAATTTCATTCTAAGAATCAAATCACTGTATTGCCTAAATCCTGAAGATGATTCTTTAATCTCAAATTCAACGTGTCGAGAATAGTTATGCGCTTTTAATATTATTTTTATTATGTATTTTACGAAATTTTTCGGAATGTTCAAACAACTTTCTGCTTTTTTTCAAATTTTTTCTCTGCTGCTACGTTCTGTAGTTCTTTCAGCTTTTTGTTTTCTCTGAAATATTGAAAAAACTTCCCTTAACAAAATATTCAACATTTCTTTTAACAAAATACTCAGAAAAAAGATCTGGGATTTTTAGATGTGATGTTAAATATTGTTGAAATAATTGGAGCAATATTTTGAAATATAATAAGTCACCAAAAATTCTTTAGATATGTGGAATAGGTTATCAATTTTATAAGATTTTTTTGTTCTATGTCTTAGAGGGTTGAAGCAGAATAATTATAAATATTGTAAAACAAAGATAATCATAAATGTTGGTTTACTAATCTGGATTGCTTCAAGTTTTTCATAAAAATTAAAAAAAGACAGTATTTTGGTTAGTAACTTTGATAGTAATAAACTACTTTACTGTCGTGCTCTTAATTGACAGTGCATTCTTGATTTCAGAAAGTGATATAAAGAGTTCTTTTAAAACTGATTCATATGCTTTCCCATTATCTTCTTTAAAATTTTACTCTAAAATTGTCTCACTTTGTAGATTAAATATAAAATTTGGTTTTTAAATTTTAAGAATCATAAATTTGATCGACTGAGTCAAATGTGCAATTTAAAAGTTGTATATTATATCAAGTTAATTGCCCAAAGAATGTTATTCAAAATAGTTCTACAATGAAAATGGTAGCAGCAACAACATTTAAGAATTAGTAATAGACATTTTGTTTTTCGACTAAAGGCAAATTTCAATTGATTGCAAAACTAAATTAAAAATAATTAGTAGGCGAGTGACATTTTGAGCTACTGATAGAAAAATATCTTAATCAGGTATACGCAAAATTAATGATTTCAAAGAAAAGATATTTTTAATATATAGAAATAATGTTAATATATAAAGATTTACCGAGATCAAAGCATGAACTCTTGAATCCATTTTTTCGCATGTGATGAATTTATTTTGGAAGCTAGTCGCATTTTCTTCAGACTTTATTTAAAGTATTTATAATGTTCTTGTGGGATATATAAAAGTTTATGTGGAATCTTACTTCCACTCGTATTGTTTCGGCGAAATGTAATACGCTTTCTTTTCGGAAGAAAATATTTACCAAACCTGATATTGCAAAATGTATGTTAGAATTGAATGCGTACGTGTAATACAGCGCAATATGTAGAAAAAGACTAAACAAATTGTGAAGGAACTTTAATTTTATGGAAAAAAAGAGAAAGCTTTAAAGAGATGTTAGATATTTCAGGAGTCTATTGTTATTTGCCGAACATTTTTTTGCTGTACATCGCGCTTACTGTGCCGAAGTACCAATTCCGTAGAGACAAATCTTTTCAATTTGAAATATTATGGTATGGAATTGTAATTCCGGATGCAGCAAAGCATTTATATTTTAAAACTTTCTCGTATTATTTTGAAGATGTGAGGGTAGTTAAATTATATATCAGTACTATTGTCTCCACTTTAATAGCTTAGGAATTTGATTCTTACCTTGGCAATTAATGTTTGCAGTAGTTCCGAATCCACTTCAAACGCCTTCTGTTCATTGGTTTACTTATTCGACTCTAATCTTATTCGTGGATGTTTATAGGGATTCGGAGTTCCCTAAGAACAAGAGTGCACAAAAACAAGCGTCTAATTGGATAACTAATTCAAACTGAAAATTTACATTGACTTAATTATGTTTTTTTTTATTTTATTTATTTATTTATTATTTTGTTATGAATACTTACGCACGTATAAATGAGTACAAAAGTAACATTAGAATGTATGCATATTATTTCAACCTGGTTCTGGTTTACAGTTTAGAAATTCATCTTTTAATCGTACTATAAAATAACTTATTTTTTCATTATGTATATATAAAATGCATTAATCTAATTTCTCCAGAATAGAATGTTATATAAATCAATCTACCTTGTTCCGCTATTTCGAAATGACTTTTGTCTAATGCAAGCAATCGATGTGAAATTAATTAATTCTACGGAATTTACCGAAAGCAAGTTTCATCTTGCTTCTTTTAGAATGCTCTTCTGTTTTCCTATTTCTAGTGGCTCGTACTCCTTTCTACCCATGTAACTTCATTTTTCTTTTTAATACTCAGATCGCGTGTAAGATAAACTCATTAAAACTTACGATCGATAAATTCACATTATGCTTCCTGCCGAATTTTGATTAAACTCTCTATCAGTATGTTTTTCTTTAGTTGTTGGAGATTCATCCTTATTAACAAAACTGCCCTATTGACGGTTGGGTTTCGATTAATCCGAACAATTATCTTTTCACATGTGGGGGCATACTAGAAACGTTAAACACCATTTACGAATAAAAATGAATATGATGCCTGCAGTTGTCAACTTCATGTTGCTGAGATTAAATCTTTTGGTGCTTTTTATTACGATTATCTTTTATTCCTTGTGTTTGTCTCAATTAATTTCCTTTCTTCCAGTGAAAATGTACAACGCCCTTTTTGTTTGTTTTCCACCCTTATTCTATTTTGGTGATAAAAGTCAAGGTTGCTAAAGGGTATTCAAAAGATGCCTCAGAAGAGATTAACTTTGGTTATCTGTTAAGTTTTACGCGGGAGTATTTATAAAGAAACAGGAATTTCTTACTCATTTGTACGAAGTTCTGCCATTAATTAACATATGATGAACAAGAGTGATATGTCAATCATGAGAAAATGTAGCATTGTAATGTTTAATATAAACATCGTGTTTGAAGATTGTTTGCATAAACAATCACTTATGTAATGTAAGAAACGTAAAATGCTTGTTATTCTCTGTATTGACATCTTAATTCGAATTATATACAAATATATTTGGATTTCTTAAATATGATAATATAAATTTTATTTTAGTTTCGTGAACTCTTTCTCTCTATAATTTTTAAAACTAAGATTAATAATTATTAATTGACGTAGTAAGTAATTTTTCTTGATTACTATTATCATTTTGGTTCTGTAATCTATTTAAACAGATCTGTATTTTCAGATCTGTGCTTCATTAAAATTCTTACACACTTAAAAATAGAATTCTCTTAAAATATTACTTAAATTATTTACGAAACCTCTTTACGAGAGGAGAATTAAATGCTTAAAAATTTATTTGATTCAGTTAATTATGTCACTAATTTTCACTAAAATATTGATTTTGTAAGATATAAATCTTTATAAATGAAATATATTCCTATCAGAATTTTTTTATGTAATTATTAAATGTAATTTTCAATGTAATCAGAATTTTTAATGTAACATATTTTACCGTGAAATTTTACATCAAAAGTGTTTTTAGGTAGGTATAAAGAATCATCTTTTGTTTGTTTTAAATCTCAAATAGGCTAAAATATTCAAATAGCTTTTATATGTGTATTTAAATATCCCAGAGTATGAACTATTATACATGAAATTATTTGTATAGAATATTCCAAATGTTATAAATTATATTAAAAAATTTTTACAGGAATATTGATTTTTTAGCTTTATGAAATTTCTTTTGCAATTTATTCTATAATACGTTAACATTGAAGGTCATACTGTCACAAAGAAAACAAGTTAAAATCCTCATAGATGATTGTCTCCCCTTTCATAAACAAATCGAAATTTTCTACTAACTTCTTAAAAACTCCTGGAAGTTATCTGAAGTTTATAAAAGTTTTTCACCTTTGACTCAAAAATTCATTGTTGCTCATACACCTATATACTTCTAGTCACCATATATTCCTGACACCATAACGTTTTGACAGGTTTCACTTCTAACTGTCATAGTCGGTGTAAAGCAAAATGTTGCCATTTATGTCAAGCAAGGCTCATTTTTTTTTTTTTTTTTTTAAGATTCTTGAGAGAATTTAGCTTAGAACTTTTTAAGCTGTGTTTCTCAACTCGTCGAGTTGAGTTTAGCTTAGAGTCAAATAGTTTAGTTTTTAAAACTTATTTTTATGTAATTAATTCAAACATTATTATTCTAACTGCTGTCAACTGAGTTTAATAAATTTCGGATAGTAATCCTGTTTTTCCTGGTAAGGAAATAACTTAGTTTTGTAAGAAATGTTTCACCTTATTGGATGTGTCAACAGAAAATCAAAAGTATTATTTGTAAAATTTGGCTGCTTTTTTTTTTTAACGTGATGTATAGTAACTTGATTAAACGAGTAACTTTTTTGTTTTCAATTTACCGATTTCACACATTCAATTTTTTTTTTTTTTTTTTTTTTTTTTTTTACATGCAGACCATATTTAGTATCTTGAAAATGTTTCACTGTTTTCAATGACTACATTCATTACAGTATATACGTGACATTTAAAAACAATTAAAGAGGCATAATAAAATTTTAAAAAAATGTATATTACGACCACACGCAGATACATTATAAATAGTGCGACTATCTAATGTGCTCAGTAATTGTTTCGGACACCCTTTAGTGATAATACATTCTACAGTGTCTTAGAAACAGTTCCAAATAGTAAAATTTACCAAATAAGTCCATTTGACTGTCAAGCAAAACTGGCAAAAACAAAACATTAAAACTCATTGGGTATAAAAGAATGATTGAAATTTGTTGTAAAGTATAGTTTCTCAAACAGCTATTCAGAAAAAGATTTATGCGGGTTCTTAATAAATAGAAAATCTAATAATTTTGGTCTAAACTATGAAATTTTAAGGTATTTTTGAATTAAAATGTATGCGTTTAGAACTAAATTTACATTAGAAGCATAATTCGTATATTTTAAATGTTCGAGAATATTTTAAAGAACAACTTACGGGTGACTTTGTATCTGACAGTATGACAAATACTTGAGCCTTCTTCAGCTGTAAATCTGATTGTTATTCTAAACATTTCTGTTAATCAGTCTACGTCAACACAGACATAAATAAAACACTGATATTATTTATGTTGAAAATGATATTTAAAATGATATTTCCAAACACACACAAACATTTTTGATGAGTAACCTGTGTTTAACTTTTTTTTTTTTTTCGTTGAATCAAGGAAATTTTTAGAAAACTATAATTCACGCACAGTGAGGAAATTTTGAATCCTGGTATTAGAACTCCACATTATTCTTTTTTGATCTAATAATACTATAATTTTTTTCGACAGCCCCAATAATTATTTTCGAATGACTCGGTTAACACTGTTTTAGTGTCTTATCCATTGAATTTTGTCAGTAAAAAACTAACTCTAAATTTTATTTAAAATAGACATAAAAAAGAAAAGTAGAATAGGCATTTAAAGGTTTGGGATGAAAGATATTGAATTTAAGTTTTTTTCTGATTATTATATTCTTTTAGATAGCCTTAATAACGTGTAAATTTTCATCATTAATCGTAGCTCAAATTTTAAAATATTATAAATAAACTATTAATTTTTTCCAAATGTACCAAATTCTTAATTCATTCTGTTTGTATATCGAACTTATATAAAAGACATTGTGTACAATGGTTAAAAAATGTTAGAAAATTTGTGATTTCAAATAGTATGCGAGATAATAATTCCTATACACAATTGTAAAATAGTTCTGCAGAATGTTTGAATGTTTCGTAAAAAAATTTTTTTGAACTGTTACATTCTTTTAAAAAAATTTTTAAATGTATATTTGAATAAGAATTTGAAATACGAAATTTATTTTTAAAAAAAAATAACAAAATATATCAAATATTTATCTTGTAAAAATCATCCAGTACTTAAGAGAAATCATGTCAGTAAAAAATATTGAAATCTTTTGTATACATACCACGGCGATATACTAATATTTCTCTTTTATCATAGTTTATTTTTCATCTTCACGTCGAGTTTTGCTTGTTTTTATACGATTTTTTTAAAAATATGTTAAATGAGGTTTAAACCTTAACGTTTTTGGTGTTTTATGGTATTTTCGAAAAGTTAGAGACTCGCTATGCTAACTTTGTGTATCTTGTTTGAGTTATTTACTGAATAAAAGATATTTCATTCTAAAAAGAGTATTTTAAACTATTAATTTTAAATTATATTGGAGTATTTGGGTTGAAAAAATCATCTATTTTATGTTTAATAAATACCAATGTTTTTAGAACTGATATTAATTTGTGCCCTATATAACAGAAAACCTGTATTGTTATATTTCATCTATATGTTCATTATTAAGATTATTAGTTTCTCTTTTCAATCGATGCTCTTATATATTCCTTGTCTTAAAAAAAATTAAATTTGTCATTTTGCACCATAATATCTCACCCAAGGCGATTTTTTCAATGATATATTTTTCGCAAGTTTTATTTAAATCTTTTATAAAGAGAATAATTTTTATATTCCAATGTACTAATAAATATGCATATTAAAGTGATGAAGCATATGCTGACAAAAATTGAATAGTTTCTGCTAAAATCAAATATTATTTTCTTTTACAATTTTATGGAAATTTTTAGTGTTAGAAAATTTGCACAAAAATTAATATTCAAACAGTAAATTATTTTCTGATAATAAGATAACAGGACCTGTTTACGTTTTTATTTCGTTTTCTTCCAAATATTTAGCACTGTGGCCATCAGTTTAATAGTACGTACCCGTCGCCAATTCCCATTTTAGGTGTGGATGGTTCTAGTGGTTTGGAATCCTCTAACCTCATTGTGAAAAAAGTGCAAAGAGTGTTAAACCGAACAAACCAAAACTACTGAATGTTTAATTATGTCAAAATAACTAATGAAATAAAATGATCATTTGAATAAAAATCTGAGCAGAATTACCACAGCTGTGACAACTGAAAATACAATCATTATTTAGACTCCCTTTTCTATTTTTTGATAAATTAATGTCATTTTTAAAGATAACTAAAAGTACTTTTGTTATAAGTTAACAAAAGTAATTTTAATTATCTAAAAATGGCATTAATTTATAAATATTATATTATAAACAAGTAAAGATTAAAAACTAAAATTTTTTATAAATTAATTTTAACAGTTCTACAATATTTTATGTTTAAAATTCAAATAATATTTTTTTTTTTTTGAAAATATTTTGTCCGAACATTTTTGTGACTTGTATCTGTTTTCTCTGCGCGTGTTTTCACTTCTTAAAAATAACTAATTTTCAAAAATGCGGTTTAAATTCTTATACGAAATGAAATCGAGATCACATGAAAAAAATGGTATTTACGTGGCTAACTTAATTCTATTATTAGGGTTTTTTGTAAAATTTTTTCTGAAGCTTACAATCACATTCACGTTTTTTTGTGAATTACTCCATATAACTCAACATTTTAAACTAATGTTTGAATAATTAATTTAGTGCAGGATTAATCTATTCTTAATATAATTTTACTTTCGACTGCTAATCATTTCAATTTTTTTTCCCTGCTAGAATTTTTTTTAAACAGTTTGGAATCTGAGAACAGAATTGTACGTATACTCTTCCCCTGGGTTTGGATTACTGAGGTGTTAAATAATTAGCACTCAAACTTTCTGTTTTGTTGCTTGTAGACTTGTCTCCCACCTCAGACGGGGTATTAGCTCGAAAACCACATTAAACTACAGGCTCTAATCGGATTAACAAACCAGATGAGGATTTAGATGTATGAAATGTCATGTGAAATGAAAGACAAATCTCGATTGAATTTGAGTGAATTAAATTTTCAAATTAATATATTTGTTAGTATTTACTCTTACAATGAAGACATTATCACAAATTCTCTTTTAATTGCAAATACTAAATTTTCCGTTTGAAAGATAATTAATGTGACGTATACAACTACAAAATAAAAATTCGCCAACAACTCTATTTTTTAGCTGATCTATAGATGAAAGATATTTTTTTTCTATAACGTTCCGTCTCTAGGAATACTCACCTTTACTGCACTACGAGAAATGGAACTGATGACATCTCATGTGGTGGGCCATTCAGTAGATACGCCATCGTACCGCCTAAAGTGGATGGGTCATTGTAACATAGATGGAAAAAACAAGACTTCTAGCCTTTGCCTGCGGCATCCAGAAATATTACTTAATTTGTAGAACATTGTTACCACGACCTATTATACGTGCGTCAGACGTCATTAGCAAAAATGACGAATCATCGGCGAAGACTTAGATATAGAACTCACTAACTTTCGGTTGCAAGAACAACGCCATTCTCCAGGCCACCAGATGAACATAATAAAACACTATTTTCATACACATTTGGTGGAATCATCGCTGTTTTATTATTATTTTTAACTGTAAAATAATTTTTGAGAGCTTAATCTTCATTTGAATCTTACTTTGGAAAACAATGGGATGCAATGGGTAAAGAATGGGTAGCAATAGGAATGGAACAAATTTGGAATACTCCCTCTGTGAATAATTCTCTTCGCCATTAAAATTTGTGCTGTAAGTACTTTGAGATCAAACTGGGTGATTCTTCACCTGAAAAACTAACACTATATGGGTTCGATTCCCTCATGGATGTTTGTAATCATTCTGAATCCATTGTAAGTCCTTGGTGCTTGTTAAATTAGTTTTTATGTGTAATGAGTGACTGATATAGTAGAAACCAATATCGTAATGATTTTTGTTACTTTTAATTTTACGGGGTAATTTTACCTGATAAACGAAGGAGAAGTTCAAAGTAGATTAAACAATATTGCAGAATTTTTGTTATCCTTACATATAGACAGTATAAGACTTATACAACCTGTGTGAATAATACTATGCATGTCATTATGGTTTATTTTTACTTTTTGAATGAATGAAATTAATTTTAAGTTTCTAAATGTTAGGCTTACGAAAGTTATTACAAAATGCAATGATTTGAGCTTTGAAATTCGAGATTTATAACTTTTACGAAATTTAACTTTGGTTTCTATAGTGAATCAAAAAAATTGTATTAAAATAGCTTTATAATAAACTTTTTCAAAATGATAAAAAGAAAACTTCAGCTTTCTGAAGATATGTGCGACTTTATAAACATTCTTTTTTTTTTAAAAAAAAAATGAAGAGCTCCAAAATAACAGGAACGTGCCACTCCAAAAGAAGTCTGCGTCACCAGGGCAGGTGACCTGGCGAAATGTATAGCTCTCCTATCTTCATGAGTGGGTGGTTTCTTTTCGCGGATGGAAAATTGTTATTTGTTTTGGCTTAGAACTGATACGACAGCGAATGATTTGTCACGGACTTCAGAGATATTGTGGTGTTTTCCCCCGGTTCTACTTCCGAGTATGGCGTATCACCTTCAACATGAAGTGGATTTAAAAATTCCTTAACAGTTGTTGATGAAATATTCTGCGTAGTGTTAAATTTAACTGTTGAAATGGCTGCTTAATTCACACATCATCAATAGCAAATATCAAATGAATATGTTCTTCAATATCATTTACAGTTTACTTGTACTATTTTTGCACCATTATTTTTGTAATTGTAGCATTCCTTTCACTAGATAATCTCTATTTTACGTGATTCAATTAAATTCCTTATCTAAATGCAAATCATCAATAAAGATTTTTATATTGAGGCAAAGATCAAAATGTCAGTCGATTTTTGCTGCTATATTTTTAATATAAACAGTGCAATCAAATCCTCGTACTGTTGATGATTATGTATGATTAAAAAGGTTAACTATTTAATTATCCATAAAATATTCATTTTTGATAAGTATTTGTTTGAAAAGAAATCATAAAGTTAATTATGAACATAAAAATAAATTCCATCATTAAAATTAATCTATTTTTAGTAAATATTATTGATTGTTCACTTTAGAAATAAGAATTGTTGAGAATGGATGAAAAAGTATTTTAAAATAAAATAGGTAAGGGATAATTGCTTTTACACAAAACGAAGATTTTTATTGAAAGTTATTACTAGAAATTAAAAATCTTTCTTTGTATTCATAAAGTTTCTCTCTTTATTAGACTCAAATATAGTAAAAAGAATTTATATATCTAAATTGTCTTTTAAAAGTAATGACTTTAAGGCAACCGAATAAGAAATAATAATAATAGTAAAGGAGTTATTCTGAGATTCTTAAGTGATTGTGTTCTGTGTACTCACTACAACGAAGATGTCTAGAAGCTATTTTGCAAAGTTATATCTGATGCTCTAAAAATGTATTTCAACAGGGTCAAAAGTTTTACAGGCGCTAAACCTAAATTTGGCAGACCATAAGAACTCATAATGTATACCGCTTTAAATATACATTTTATATATAATTGCTAAAAACATAACGAAAATTCTTCACAATATGTTCTGTTGTGATTTCATAAAAATTGGAAAGCTTTTGAAAGATTCCACAATTTAATAACAATAATGGTTTTCAATGCAGTGTTCGATGAATAAAATTTACAAAATGGCTTACCCAATTATATATATATATATATATATATGTATATGTATATATATATGTATATGTATATATATATGTATATGTATATGTATATGTATATATATATGTATATGTATATATATATGTATATGTATATATATATGTATATGTATATATATATGTATATGTATATGTATATATATATATATATATGTATATATATGTATATGTATATGTATATATATGTATATGTATATGTATATATATGTATATATATATTGATACAGAATTTAATGTCATTGTTAAAATGGTATACCACAGTTTTTAAAAACAAAGCATAATAACAGCAACTGTATTAGAATCTGCTATTACTAAAACACTATGTGAAAGAAAGCTATCACAGCTATTATTTACTATGTTATTACTAGTCATATCCGATCATGTTTACGCCCTAATAAAAAACAAGGATTGCTATTGGTAATGCCATGTAAAAATCTTCATTGCTATTTAATGCTGTTAGTTATGTAAAATACTATTCTTTTGGAATGTGTAACTTTTTTCTTATACAAATAATTCTGACATTACATTGAAAGAAAATTATCAATTTGATATCAATTTTTAATTTTGTGCTGAAAGAAAATGGGTGTTTTATTTTGAAACTGGAAGACGTATATGTATATGTATGTCCTGGAAGTACATACATATACTAGAAGACGTATCTGTATATGTATGGAAGACATACCTGTATTTATGTTGTAAAGAGCTTTCTGTGAATTTTAATGACATTGGCAAAGAAATCTCGATATACTTTGGTGCTTTATATATATGTTAATTTATCTGTGTTCTAATTCCCTATAAAACGAATACTCTATATTCAATTCCTTTAATAAGTCAATAAAATTTTTTTTTGAATTTTTTCAAAATCTAATTTCATTGCAATAAAATTTCGATACAAGGAATGAATATCAGTAGTCCATGTATTCTTTTTTTATATGAAATATTAAGAAAGAATACATGAACTACTGATAGATATGAAATAAGAAAGTTAATTATAAGTATGTACTTTTTAATTTATTTGTTATCTTTTGTCGCGTCATTTTGTGTAAATCAGGGGTGAATAACTCATTATATTGTTAAGAATAACTCGTAACTTTTCAGTTCTCTTTTATTAAGCTGTGATTTATTTCATTATAATAATTGCAATTTATTTTTCTTTTAGGTGAGCATTTCTTTCTTACTTGTAAATGGAAGACATTTTTCATTTTAATTTCGAGATGTCCTTCGTAAGTAAACATTTTTTATGAATATTCTTTTAATAAGTACTGAAATTGATGTATTCTTACTTGGATAGGAGAAGTGAGTTTATTTTTCTTTCTTTTTTTTTTAAATGTATATATTATACTATTTTATTTCTAAATCTATCGTGGAGTAAGTATGCATTGAGATTCCGGTACTTTTCTTCGATCATGTAAGTTAGTGTGTAATCATTTTATAAATTTCGATTTTTATTAATTATTTTTTTAAGAGGATGATTGCCATGTTTTGTTTTAAGGTTGGATGAATATCGTAAGTGTCCGAGATTTGTAGAGTAGACATCGAAATTCCGGTGAAATATTTTTTAAAAGAAAACACTAATACGTTTAGTTTAGTTGTTCTAAGTGGTAAAAAATACCAAACTAATTATTCCCCGATGTCACGAAATATGTTAAAAATTTCAAATATTAATTTGATTCTTCTGTGGCGCATCATTCTTGAGCATTTTCTCTTTGTTAAAAGCTTTCAAACTTTATGTCCAAAGTTCGGGAGCCCCTATGGCAATGATAGTATTTCTTGATGGTTTCTAATTCAATGTTTATTGATTAATTTTTTTTTTCTGCGTAAATCTTTAAATGTTTATGCAGTGATGTTATTTGTGATTTTGTTCTAGTTTTCAAATAAAATATTCTAAATATAATTACAGTGAATATATATAATACATATAGGTTGTCCTAAAATTGTCATAGTGGAAGATGAATAACAAATGGGGACATTCATACGGTAGTATTGAGAGAACGAATTTCATTTGTTTTATTAAAGACTGTATCTAATAGAAAATTAAAAATAAAACATTTTGTTATTTTTACTTACTGGAACAACCTTTTAAGATTTTGTTTTATTTCGCACGGGCAGATTCTTAGCACCTAGTTCATTATTTATGGTTTACGCGAATTTGCGTCAGTTGTTAGAAATAGGTTTTAGGGCTTCAAATTTATCCGACTCCAGCAAGTTTTGACCGATTTCACTTTCGTATTGTCACCATGGTAACGGCAGCGAGCATCTAGCTTCTATTGTTGGGGAGCACGTCTTCCCAATCTTCACTCTCCGCAACACTTAATCGGAAATGGCGGAATTCTGAGACACTTTTAGAGTCCAATTTGAAAAAGACTCCCCTTTCATTCGGAAGCATACACGCATGCAGAAAATAACGTTTAAGTGCGTAAATGCTGAAAGACTATCTGAATTTCCATTTAAAAAAGTTTATTTTTACCTTCTTGCTTACGTATTTAAATATAGGTATATTTAACTTTCGAATATAATAAGTACAGATAAGAAAAGTTTAAGAACACGAATCTTTGATAATATACGTATTTCTCTGTATTTCTATTAATATAAGTTTATATTTTTTTATACACATACGTATGTACGTTTATGTAAGTCGAGCTTTTTAAGTATAGATTTATATTTTCTTTTTTTTTTTTTTTTGCTGCATGTAATTTTGAGAAACACGTGTCCTATATTGGTACAATCAAATTGTGCTAATTAACATCGTTGACTACTATTATTATGGCTTTTTATTTAGTTAGTTTTTTAATTCAGTTTCATAAGGATATATTGAGTATACTTATAATACTAGTACTTATTGCGTGAACCGCTGGACAATAATATCATCACTTTGCAATATCTTCTTCTGTTACAGGGTATAGGTACTATTGCTCATTAATAATGCCCCTTTTCATACAAAAATTAATCAATAATATCATTTTTGAATTGAATGTTCGTAAGTATGCGTTTTGGAGTTTTGTGCCATCAATCCCGCAAAAAAGTAATAAAAAAAACTTATGTTGGGGATAACCTCAGCATGTTTCTTGAACTAAATGGACTGTAGAGTTCACTGTCGAATCGTTAATTTGACAAATGTTCATTCTGAGTAGAAATATAAAGTAGAGCTTACTCTTTCACATTAATATTATATACTTTATCAGCAATGTGTTTGAAGCTTAAGTCTTCTTACAAGTTCTCAGCTAAAATGATTCTTCGACTCTTAGACAAAGTGTCTACATTGTCTGGTAAAAAATCTTCCCACTGACAAGACTTCCAAGTAAAAAAATGATAAGTAGATGGTTTCTCAAATTTCAGTAAAATTTTATTCCAATAGAATACTTTTAATTTTCTTATGTTTCTTTTTTCATTTTGTTTAATTATTATCAATAACATTAATGAATTGATATATTAACTATTAATATATCCAAAAATTTAATTCCACTAACCCCAAAACATAGACAAGTTAAACAGACGCAGTTATTTGACATGTAATCCATACCATCTTGATAGCTTTTAAATCGAACTAGCAGCAAAATGGTTAGCGCTCTAGTCTTCAGTTCAACAGTTCATGATTTTGATTCCTTCGAAGAACTTGAATGTTTGCAGGGATTCAGAATGCCCTGGTCAATAAACCGTCGTCTTTCGAGTGCAAAAAATGACCTTGGAGCAACAACCAAATGAAGCCGACAGCTTTTAGTCTGTTATTTATGTTCAATCACTAGCATTTCTCACTTTCAGTAAATATATTTTGTTTGCTGAATTGTTTCATGAAGTTTTCTTACATTCTGTAAATATAATTACTTATTTTTCGATTTAATATGTTTGTAAAATTAATGTTATGAATTCAAATTGTGTGTCTGTAGTTTGATTGAAAACTCAAAATGATAGTAACAAATTTTGACTTGGTTTTAATACAAAATAGTACATAAGTAAGTTTTGTGAAATGAGGTAAGGAAGCCATTAAAAGTTTAGAGCAGCAGGTTAAAAAAAAAAAAAGAGCTGAAGAATAAAAATTCATTATTAATAGATGTACAAGGGAGTTCTGTAAGAGTAACATTTAATTTTGTACCAAACTGTTAATAATGAGATTGATATGATTATTAAGCTAAATTAGGGCAAGTAACATAAATCTGCCAATCTACTACTAACACCTTGTTTTGATTATTCTTTGGTATAAATGCGCATTACAAAAACATTCGTACTTTTTTTATTAGCTGAGAAAAAAAAATCAGTCTTATATTATCAGTCTGAACTAAATCAGTTCTATATTTTTATCTTCTTGAATGCAAACACATATGGGATCATCCGTGACGTCATTTTTATGACCACTTCCTCCATTTTACTCGACTTCCTGTTTCTGACTTTAAATCGCCAGATCAATCACATGAATTAAAAAGTAAGCTAATCAACTATATAAATTAAACATAAAATGCAGATGTGATATATAATTGAGTTTGTTTTTTAAACCAATCATTTGAAATAATTTTGTGGAGTAAAATTTTCGTTTTATCGGAAGATGCGAATTTTTCTTGAATGTGATTATGTAGTAAACTTTATCCATGTGGGAATTTGATTTTTATTTTACAAATTGTAATCCATTTACTTACTCCATGTACTTCAATTTTTGTTAGTAAGGAGCGAATTACTTTGCTTGATATTTTTCGGCTATTGTTGATGACTGGCTCTTTGAACGAAATTTAATAACTGAAATTATTTAGATAAGCCTAATTTAAAAAACTGATTCGCATAGTAGTTTCAGTTCTACGTTTAATATATTTCTTGCATCACTTAATGTTATATAAATGAAACATATGATATTATTTGTATATATTCTTAAAAACTAAAACTATATTGTATAATGAATGATTTTTTTTATATTAAAGTCTGACTAATGGAGTAATTAAATGTACAATTGCCCTGGAGCTAATTATTCTAGATCTTGCATCACTTAATGTTATATAAATGAAACATGTGATATTATTTGTATATATTCTTAAAAACTAAAACTATATTGTATAATGAATGATTTTTTTTATATTAAAGTCTGACTAATGGAGTAATTAAATGTACAATTGCCCTGGAGCTAATTATTCTAGAAGGCTAATGTTTTTGCAATGACTTAGAAAATATTGCTAGATTTTATGAATTTCTAAATATTGCTTTATAATAAAACATTATAAATTGTTATAATGCTTTTGTAAATTAATTATTTTAAACAAATTGCAAATTAAGATTTGATATGAAGCTTATTTATTCTAATAAAATTAAATATTCTAAGTTCTCTTTAGTACCAGTTAAGAAAGAGAATTAATAAAGATACTATCCTTAAAAGTAATTAAACTGTTTATGTGAAGTTTTGCATGTGCTGTATTAAATTTTCATTTGAATTTGAAGTACTAGGGTTACTATAGTATAATTTACTATAGTACTAATTATCCGCATGAAAGAATAAATGAAACTGCATAAGTGATTTTTATGAGCTTAATAAATGCTTTGAGAATGTGGAAGAAAATTTTATTAAATTCAACTTTAGTATTTGAGATTTAATTATCTTAAACTTTGATCTCAAAATTTGTTTAATTTAAAGCAATATAACTGTTGTACTTTTTTGTGATATTTTATAATATAAATTCAAGTTTCCTTTATCTATTAAGCTAAAAACCAATGAAAATTTATTGTTAGTATTGCTCAAATGTTGCGGATTGAAACTAATGTGAGAATAAACCTTTTGATAATAGCATAAATTTTAAATAATTATTAGCATAATCTAATTATTAGCCCAACTAATTCTTAATTTTGCCTATGTTAAGTGTTAAAATTTTAATTTAAATAATTTCTTTTCGTTTTGATAGGGAGAAAAAATTATTGCGTAGTATGTAAATTTTACTTAATATCTTTAAAACTGACAGTTTCATCAATTAATTCATGTATAACAAATTTTTAACACATTAACCAAAACAACATTTTTAAAATGTGTTACTAATTATGATGGGAAAAATTACTTTTTTTAAAAAAATTACTTTTTAAACGTTATTTGGGTTTTTCAATTTTGTTGTTGGATTTAATCATATTAAGTTTGCTTTATTTATAGTGCAAACTACTAAGAATGCTTTAATTTTATGAGATATTTTATTAATTAAAGTAAGTTTAACTAGATATTGGAAAGCCGAATTTCTTTCGCACCAGAACTTTTTATAAGTACTTTATTAAATAAAAGTTATTTTAATTTTGTTCAAAAATCTTAATTAATGATTCATGTTGTTTTTTAATTAGGGTACATAAATTAAATATTTTAATTTAAAATTTTTTAGCATGAAAAAAAGCATTATCTAACTTTTATATTTTTATGTTAAACTTTATAAGCATACTTAATAATTTCAAACCAAGATTGAAAAGGAATCTGGTTAGTGTATTAATTAGGTGAATTGTTCTCAGTACTCCGTTAACATTAATTGTAGTTATACCGCCAAACCTGTCTAGTGGTTAGCGTAACTGACTACGGATGGGGAGGACTTGGGTTCGAATCCCGGCTCAGGCATGGATGTACCTTCTCTTTCTCTCTCACTGTGTTTCTTGTTCTTTCCTCAGATGACGGATGAATGTGGCCCGCCCTATAAATGGGTTTGTGGTGGTGTGGCGTATTCGTACCTCCATGACTTGGTTCACAGGTGCCCACCGGGTAACGATAAAATGAGTAGCAGTTTCCGGCCTTGTTGCGGAAAATGAGCTAATATACTTACTTGCTCAAGGGTGCCCGCCATTAGAAATAAAAAAAAAAAATTAATTGTAGTTATTTAGTTAAACTTCCTTACTTGTAGGCTTCTTTGAAATCTTTTTAGTTACTTTTTATTGATTTAAATAGGATTCAAGGATTTTTTGTAAGGATAAATATTTATTTGGGAATTGCTGATTAACAAATGGGAGGTTGGCATAGGAAAAGTATTTAATACGGGGTATGATCCTCCCGAGAAGCAATACCGCACATGCAGCGATTATGCGGTCTATGCCCTAATTATGCGGTCTATTAATTGTGTAGGAAGTGCGAGCCATTGTTCTTCCAAAGCAATTGAAAGTATGGGTAGGGTCCTAAAAGGAGGAGTGAGAGCAGCTACAACTCTTTCTAGAGCATTCAAAATATGCTCGATTGGGTTAAGGTTCGGTGATCAAGCTGGCCACAGCTTGTGCTAAATTGTTTCCTGCTCAAGACAAGCATCCACGAAGCGAGCTCTGTGTGATCTCGCAACAGGTTATGCTATAGTACAAAAGCATCACCTGTTGCCCTGTCATAAGTTGGCATATAAGCACCCAGGATGTCATCTCTATAGGTTTGAGCATTAACATTTCCACGGGAAAAGACACGGGTCTGTACGCCCACGCAAAGAGATACCGCCCCAAGCACACGCTGCTTGCTCCGTATGTATCTCTTACACGGATGTTTGATGGTTGAAAACGAATTCCATGTTCTCTCCAAATGAAAATGAACCTACTATCGCTTTAGAGACCAAACAAGAACTCATCCGTAAAGGGATCAAGCCTCAATTATCTCGCGTGCAGTGATTAATTTGAAGAGCCTATTGTGAAATTTCTCAACTATGGTTTGACTCAAATGATTGGTCGCCTCACGTAAAGACCACCTTCATGAAGGTATCGATGCATAGTTGATCTGGATATCAACTTTCCGGAGTTTGCAGCGAAGGGGTATCTGAGTTCAACCGGAGTTGTAGCTCTATTCCTTCTTGCGGATAATGACAAATATCGGTTATTGGAACTCGTGGTAACGCATGGCCGTTCTTTGCTGAACCTCCTGGAAGCCGAATCCGTGATTAGAAATTATTGCCAAAAGTGTATGAAGCACTAACGGACTGTCATTCAGCTTTCTAGCCACGACTTTTTGACTTTGTTCTGCCACCAGTCTCCAAATAGCTAACCATTGAACTTGTTCGGTAAAATGATGCGTGTTGGCCATTATTACAATTTATCTATACCAGATTTCTAATCTCGGACGCGCAGCGACATTTTCCTCCTTGCTCCTCGATATCCATTTTTATACTCATCGCAAATGGCGTATTCTGACAGCAGCGATACTATTTTGCATAATGTCATTGTTCTGTTACTTTTACTTATAAACATATTTGAATTTTATTGAAATTGGTTTATTTTTGAAAGAATTTTCATGATTTTCCTTAATTTTTGGCAATTAGTGTATATGATTATCATGTCTAATTATCAAATAAGCTAAAATGACAAAGTGAATTTTTTCTATTTTTTATTATAGAATTTCTCAATTTGATTCGGAAAACTCCAATTACACTAAAACAACATAAAACGATTAGAAGGGAAATTTATGCACATGACCTTCTGTAGAACAAAAAAAATATATATATTTATGTATATAATATAAAGATATTGATTCGAAACTTCTATCTTTTATTCGATATGATAGTATAATGCATTTCATCCTATATATTGAAATTCCCCCGTCAAAGAGTTACAGTATTGGAAAGGTAAAAAAATACCTACAAAATATCTTTTATTTCCTATAAATTGAAAGCAAATAAATAAAACGCTTTTAAAGAATTGCCTGAAAATTTTTTCATGGATAAGAATTTTCTCGTGCGCAAATTTTTTTTCAGTATTGAATTGAAGCATTCAAAAGGGTTTAAATAAAGCATATTTATTTGGTAAACTTAATCCTTTTCATATAATAGAAATTTCTTTTACTGGTTCGCATAAAAGAAATGGAAATTTAACAATTTTACTCAGTGCATTTTGTTTTATATAGAATGAGATGTCACTATTTAATTTCGCTATTTCTGTGAACTCTTTTGCCAATTTAATTTTTTTTTAATTTATGCTAAATGGAAAAAATGAGAACAATAAATCGTTTCTTTCTGTATCTAGTTCAGCTAGTGATTTGAGTTAGATTTATATATATATATATAAATTCTATAATTAATTTATATCAAATAATTGCAAGAAAATTATTTACGTTGCAGATGCTATAAATAGAAAAATAAATTTTATAGTTAAAATTCAAAACTTTGTTCCAATAAAAACCGCTATTTTTCTTCTAATATAAAATCAATAAGCCTCAAGCCGCTACGGCAGCTGTCACGATGTTCAGCATTAAAGGGAAAGCTCGTGTTGCTTTGTTTTGGGGAATATCTGGCAAGTTTTTTTCTTTTCGGAATTGATTTAGGTTGTACCTCGAGTGTTAGGCCGAAAATGTGTTCACAGTTCAAAATACTTTCTAATAATGACTTTGATCTACCGTTTCTATAATTCTTCTGTTTTTTAAAGGCAACTATTTTACATTCAGATCTGCATAAGGTTTGGTACTGGGTAATAAAAATAAAACTAGCAGGAAAATGTTAAGTTTTTACACAAGATTTACTTGCTATTGTGCAGAACTGCTCTTCATGAAGAGTGCTAGAAATGGTTGGAGTTAATATACACACAGCATTGTACTCGATTTATCAAACTGAGACACGTAAATCAGCTGTACTTGAAGGCAGCATTAATGTTTTCATTTGTCTACCGTTATTTTTTTTAATGCGTGTAGATTACAATTGTTAATATTTATTAGGGTTCGCGCATATAGAACAGAAACAATTTATTTGTCTGTACATAATTCTAACTTTTCAGTTTATAATGAAAGAAAATTTTGAGTGTTAATTGCCTTTTAATTTGCAGAGCAAATAACTGTTGACTATTATTGTTACGAAATAATTCATTCTTCTATTGAGCACATTTCTGTTTGGTAGTGTTATTCCAAAGAGTTGTTGTGAAATGGACATGTAATTTTTTTTTTAATACTGTGAATAGAAGTGTTAAATTTGAATTTGGTTTTTTCAAAGGAAATTATTCTGATATTAGATTTATCATTTAAAAAGGTATTTTGCGAAAATCCGCATGATTGTTAGCGGTTGAAACCAGAGAAATGGCACTTAAGTATATTTTATTAATCTATATGTTTAAAAACATGCAAGAGACAAAACATTGTTGAGAGACAACCTCAGGTATAGATTTTAGTGTTCAGAATCTCATCGGATTTCTCGTTTGAAGATATATTAACAGCTTTAAGAGGATTTTTATATATTTTAACATCACAGCTATCAGAAAATGTGACTTTTTAAATGAAAGATGAATTTTACAAAGATCATAATTTGGATTTGTTTATTATTAAGTATTTATATATATTTTATATCGTTACTCTCCATTATCATGTAATGTCCGCTAATGACTGATGACAAAAGGATACTTCGTTTCTAATTTCTTTGTTTCCATTTGTCGAGAAGGATGAGGAAGAGGAATCTTGAAATTTTTTTGTTTTATCTCACTATAGACACCGAATACCACTCATTGTTTGTTAAAAATTTTATTTTGTAGGCAGTGAAAAGCATAAAGCGGCAAACTAAGGAAAACCCAACTCTGAGAATAATAACCTACTATATATCTATGAGTTGTTAAAATTGCTTACCGAAAAGCAAGTATATTTAATAATGAAAATTATTAGTTATTTATATTTCTGTGACAAATTATTTTATGTTTTTCTCTTACTGTATGTCTACAACATGAGTTGAATACATGTCAGTTAATATTTTACAATTCTGCAAACTTACCCTTTTGTAAAAATACTCTCTAAAACTGCTATGCCTTCGATTTTCTTTTCAGTCGTTTTGTGCTGCTGTATTTTAAATGAAAAGATTAAATTTATTCAGTTCTTGATGTAAATAATTTTACCTGTAAGCCACACCAAACACACCCATTTGTTTTTTCTTTTTTATACTTATAGGTTACACTCGACTATAAACTTATTTATCATCAATCATATTTTGTATGTTCACGTTTCTCTGATACTTTCTTAAGATGTTTTTTTTATACCTTATAAAGTTTGAGTCAAACGAATTTTAAACATTATTTATGATAATTTAGTTTGTTTTTATTGAATCGCATTTCCGATAAATTGTTACTAAATTGATATACAGTTACCTTGGGGAAAACTTGTTTCTGATCTAGTGGTAAGAGTAAGTAGTCAGTTAAAATATTTACTTAAGTAGTTCAATTGCAAGTTGTTAAGACTTTTACATAAAGTAACTCTCACCATTCAAAGAAGCTTAAAACAACTCTTTGAGCGCTCTCCCGAATCGAGAAATTTATAGTGAATTGTATATTCATCTAGAATGTTAATAAAATAGAAACATCTGTTATCCAGCTTTTTAATTATTTACCTGTCTTTGATAACAATGTCTTCTGACATTGGTATTAAATACTTCGATGTACACGTAGTATTCCATTTATATACTTAATAGATACATTATCATACAAATTACTGCTTAGATTGTTTTCTTAATTAGTTGTTTCTGTTTCATCATTTTCTTTTGTTTCAATAGTTTCCTCTTATTTGAACTAAATTAGCATCTAAGTTAAAATAGTTAAAATCTTTATAATTTTAACAGTTGGGAATTTGTTAGTTTAGTTACTCATTCCTAAAATTTCTAATGAATATTTAAATAAATAATAATTTATTCGAAACTATTTAAGTACATGTTCAATAAAATGTGAAATTCTGTATTCTATCGAAAATCTCCAATTTATTTTTCTGAGAAAGCTTTTTACTTTTCTTTCCTTATTCAAACTCTTAGCTTTACAAATACACCCTTATGTAAAAATATTTTCCAAAGCTGTTAAATTCGATTTTCTTTCAGTCGTTTTCTGCAGCTGTATTTTATTTGAAGAATTTATGTATAAAATCATATGTAGGTGACATACTTTATTTGTTTTGTATATTAAGCTGAGGTGCGATTTTTTTAAAATCGATTCGAAAAATCATAAACTCGGATTTTAAATTTTTCTACTAACATGATTGAAATAACTCTTTTAAATGATTATTACAATATGATATTCTTAAATATGTATAATTATGAACAATTCAAAATATATATTTTATTAAATAATAGTGGTATAAATATACTTCTTTGTGTTATATGTAATCATCAGCTTCATAAGTAAAGGGCAGAATTAAAATGTTTCTCTCATTTAATTGTGTATTCATTTGAAATAGAACAGATATTTAGATTTAAAATTTACCATAGAAATGTTTTGAAATCAATGTTTTAGAATTGTAAATAATAATAGTACACTTCATTAATACTGTTTAACTAAATAAGATTTGAAATTTTTATGTTGATTGTTTGTAACGGATATATTATTTTATCTGTAATTTAAAAAAGGTTAATGCTTTTCTTAGCTTTTTATGACCTAATTGATTAGAATTTGCAACTAGCGAAGCCGAATGATAAGCACTCTGGTCTGTTTAAAAGTTTCTGGGTTTGAATCTAACTTTTGGCTTAGCTGTGTAGTCTTTCAGGTCCACTTCAAACTATAAAACTCTATATAATTAGCCCTCGCTTGCAAAAATGACCATTGTGCTACAAATTAACAGATTAAAAGAAAGTTGTGTTATCTGTCTTTGCAGGTAACTGGTTATGGGTGATGGCAATGATTTGCATATGGAAAATTGTCGAGTTTGCATAAAAGTTGTCTGCACAATGCTTTTTGAACTAATTTAAAATGACCAAAAATTTATTTTCTGTTGAATTTCTGTAATATTTTAATATGAATGCATTGAGTTCAGTTTCGCCTGAATTAACGTTTTTGAAGAAAAAAATTTGCTTTTGGTATTTATTTTCGATGCAATTTAAGTGAATAAGATTATATAAAAATTTGTCTCCATTGAACAGTTTAACAAATACTTATTTTTACTAGACTATGTTTTTTTTACTGTAACTTATGCCCAAAGAGTTGTTGCTCGTAAGTTTTTCTCGAAATAACGCTTAAAATAATTAAGTCATACATTTTTAACTTTTAAATGTTCATAAAATGTTTCCAAGTAATTATTTAAAATACACTTAAACATTCATTTTTATACAGAATGGAGTTTTTCAAATTAACATGGGTGCTTGAAAATTTGAGATGTCCAATGTTTTGGGATATAAAGGTCTTGGAATTTTTCTGTGAATGAAGTGGGTGGGTTCCAAATGGAAAGAAGTTCCGGTTGTGAGTATCGTACGAACTATGAATAATAAAAGACGTTCTTTTCCGTTAAGCTTTTTAAACCAAACTATAACCAAGGGACAAAGGATGTACTAGTAAATTATGTAAGGGACAAGGAGGCGAGATCTTATTTTTTTAAAAGCAGCATTTAAAATGTGTGGGAGTAGCGAGGCGGAACGTTGCTATGCCAACCAAATAAAAGCAATTTTTAAGTATTGCTTTTTATTAACGTTGAAAAGGAAGAGTTGTTGAACTCACATCTGTATGAGTGAATAAATGCTTTCAACGGTGGTTCTACACGCTCTTCTCTGAAGATATAGTTGCAATTATGCGAATAGTGATACAGTGGTATGGGTCACGCGATTTGATTTATTGTCTACGATTTCCATTTTCCCCCTCTTTCATTCAGATTGAGATGTTCAAATTGGTATGAGGTAGAATATATGTTTGGTAAAACTCATAGAATTCTTGAACATTTCTTTTTCAGATTTTTGAAATGATTAGAAAAATCCTTTTTCTTATCCGGTTTTGGTTATGCTTCATAATAAATTTGATATTCAAGTCTGTATTTTAAATTTTAAGTTAGGTCTATTATTAATCAATCGGCTTGTTTCTCATAAGAAATGAAAATTTTGTCTATTCATTTATAAAAATATCCTATTATTCCGTAATGGTTATACCAAGAAACTGTAAAAGCCTCTAAGCATTATTGATTCTTCATTTATGAGTCTTACGCTTATGCTTTCCTTTGAAGAAAAAATTATGTAAAGATATTAAGTTTCGTATATTTTTTAGATAAGAAACTTCACAAATACCTGTATAATGAATAGTACAAGAATACTTACTATTCTTGTACTTATATATATACTATTCTTGTACTTATATATATACTATTCTTGTACTTAGTGAATAGTACTTTCCCCATTTGGGCTAATTAAATTAATCTCTTTTATTATATTAATGTTTGAATTCAAATGTCAAACAAAATTTTATGCCATTCTGAGATGCTTTAAAACTATTCAATTTAATAAAAAAATTATGGTATGTTTAATTAAACATAACCAGTTAACTGTTAATCTAAAATTATATTCATAATCACATATAATATATTGAAATAATTTTCACTCTACAATCTTTATAAGATATGTAATCGCGTTGCTTACTCGTTCTTTACAGGGTGTAATTTCAATGAGTGCAAAACAGTAAGTAAAATATGTATGCAAAGAAAGTAACAGATAAGAAATATTCTTAGCTGTTATTTTCTTTGCATACACATATTCTCTGTACTTCGCTAAAGTTTGTATTCAGTTAAAAAAAATAATTTCTAGAGTTTTCTATGTGTTAAAGTGATTTTCTTACACACGACATTTTTGTCAACGAAAATATTTGACACTTTAGTATTTATTACAGCGAAAAGACAGTTTCCTTTTACAGTGTAATACTTCCGGTTGAAAAAAAAATGATTATATGTGGGATCTTCCCCACCTGTTGTCGCCAAATACTGGGTATAACTTTTCCCTATTATGTCTCTGTGGATACATTCAGAGGGGGAGGGGGGAGAAGCTAATGCTGTTCTCCAGGTTGGGGGCGGGTTCGATCAATGACCAAAAAGATGTGCGACAGGATTATGCAAATGCGTTTCTCTCTCTTTAATGTTTATTATTATTGATTACTTTTTTTAGCAGTTACATTTGATATTTTTGTTTCTGAAAAGTAAATATTGATCTACATATCAGTACCTGAATAAATTTATGCGTGTTTGTGGGAATTAGGAAATTTGTATTTAAAGATAATGCAAGTTATGAATTGTACCCAGGCTTTCAGTAATAAACATGAAAGTAAAAATGTAGAATATTTTATAATTATTTTTTTAAATAGGGAATTATTGTATATAAATTAAAAAACATTCCGAAAGATAGTTAACAAAGTTTTCGTAACTATTTATCACGTTTCATTATGACCACTATTTTGCAGTTATTGACTTATTTTTTTCTTTTAAGAGGGAAAAGATTTTCGTATGGTGCATCTTTTTATGTTTTGGTTCTATTTAGTTCATGAATGACAACATTTTTATCTTAGTAATTTTTGAAAATAAAAGTTCTCAAGGCGGCAATAAAATATTAAATTTAGGTTATTATATAGTGAATTTTTTAAATACTAACATTTTAAATTCAGTAAAGAAGCTGAATAAATCTTATTGTTGAAATACTTTAATGACTAATTAACCAGCGGAACTGTCATCTAAATGGTTTGTGTTCTGTGGCATTAAGTTTGACAATTGGTGGGCTCGAATCCCACCTCGGGGTAGATTTTGAATGACTCTAGAGCGACAAACCAAACCAAATGATTAATTAGCTCATTTATTTTAATTTTAAACTTTTAAAATGCTAACTTTTAGATTATTTCATCAGCAATTAAGTTTTTCATAACCCTAAGGATTAACATTTGAAATGATGAACTTCATATTAATATCTGTATTACTATTTTAATTTGAGCGATTTCAGCGTTTTGTACTTTATTTTTATTAGCTAGTTTTCTGTATTAAGTAAAAATTCCAGTTCTAACACAGATACAGTACAAATTCACTTACACAAAAAATTTAACTGCAAAAGTAGTAAAAATTTATTTATCAAACAACATACCTTAAAACGTTTTAAGAGGTTAACATCAGTTATTTATAAATATAAACCAGAAAAAATTTAAAATAAAAACCCCGATCAATATTTAAAGCAGTTTTTTTTTTCTGCTTTTTTTTTAAAAAAAAAAAAATAGTAAGTATGCAATAAATCTATGAGCTCTATAGATTTCTTTTTAAAATTATCGTTTTTTTCCTGCATACAATCCGTGGATTATGTGTTAAATAGTTTCAAATTTCGCTGTGCCTATTAAACGCCGCCGCGGATTATCTGATAAAAAACATTCTTCATTATCAAAAAAGATTACCATAAAATTTTGAAAGAAATATCGTTCATGTTTCTTAAAATAAATAACAGATGGTGCCACGACTGGACTGACTTATTTCAGTTCTGTCTAATTATGTTCAATAACGCGAATTCGGTTCCTCAGAAAGATATTGCAGTTGTAATTCACTAACGTCATTTCGCATTTTGTCTTGATGTGAGCTGTTTCGTTCCGAAAATATTTGAATTCGTATATCGCCATATGAAAGTGAAAATGTTTAAGTTGCACAGCAGATTTTAAGTTAAATACTATAAGGAAGGCAAATAAAAAAAATAGCGACATACGTGTTTATGTAAACTGAAAAAAAAGCATGCGCGATAAAAAAGAAATGTATCCAATTTTCAGTTCGAAAATAATCCATTTCTTTCATTTAATTATTAACGAAACAAATATATTTTATTTTTAAAATATCTCTAATCTCGTTTTAAAAGTTATTAAAAACTAAAATTCGATAAGTTTTTCTAAAATTTTCTTGGAATTATCGCTCTTAATCGATCTCGTGTTTTCAATCAGATTATCAGCATTTTGCGAAGGAATGGATCCAAACAGGTCTTTTTCATAATAAATGTTTTTTCTGTATAATTTATTATATTTTTATTTTATATGACATCCACATTACTAACAGTATATATTTTCGACTATTCGCCAAAAAAATAAAAAATTTTTATCTGATTATATATGAGAAAATACAGTGAAACTTGTGTAAGTTTACATTGAGATAAAAAAAAATACTTGCGTATTTGCGTGCAATTTTTTTTTCATTTGTACATTTATGTGCACAATTATTCATAAAGGAATTTATACTGATTATATTCCAGATTCAATTATGTCAGAAAACTGATATCTATGGTACATGATTCAACACCAAGGATCATATTCAAAAGGAATAGAAGTTCTTTTTTTGTCAATTTTTTTAAGTGTACTGATGGGTGGATTTTAATATATTTATAAAGGTGTATATGTCATGTTCTGTATATAGTTTCTCTTAAAATACTATTTTATTCTTGAGTTATCGCTCGATTTCAGAAATTTATTAAACTAATTCAGGCTTTTTGTATGATGACTATTTTTACAAATACCCTGAAGTAACTGGTAATTTGCTTCCCTCTGAAATTCAGTAACGTTAATTAATAACACGTTTTGCGAAGTTGTATTGAATTAAAATTGTTAAGTTTTTTTTGTTTTGAAAACAATGTAATGTTCGTCACACTACTCTCGCACAAATCAATCCAAGTTGGAAATGCATGGTCAGCATTCTGGCTTTCAGTTCAACAATTAGGTTCGATTTTCACATTCAGCATAGATGAATATAGTGATTCGAAATTCACTTTGAATTTCAGTTCCCTGTCTGAATAGATCTCATGCAGAGGTTTTATTGGTTGACAAACAAACGAAATTAAACCCATGCAAATCGAAAAAATGCAGACCTTGTTAGCTTTTATTAAAATTAATCTACCTTGCGCTTTATTTATGATATGTATGCAGAGAATTGAATAACTAGTCTTTTTAAGAGCGAGAAACATATCCATTTATTTCATGAGCTTACATTTTGATGAAAATTAAATCAAAAATCTACGTTTAAATCTTAAGAACCTAAATTTTCTTATGACAAATATGAATATTTATTCCATTTGAAAATTTTAATTAAATATTAAAATACTTGCAGGGGTATTGTTATTTAAGTATTTTTAAGGAGGTGCCAATTAAATTACAAAGTAATCTCAAAGCCAAAGTTTAAGAATTCTTATAATGGTAATTAGCTACCGAAGGAAGTAACAGTCAAGTAGTTTTCTGTTTAGAAGGAAACTTTTCACTGTCATGTTTTATAGAAACTGTTTTTAGTACGATAAGTAAGGCCTTTGGAGGAGTCTAAATGTAAATATAAACAAAATCATGTGGTGTAATAATTTGAAAGTGAGATCTTATAACTTTCAATCTATAACTTACAACTAGTCAATTTTGAGAAGTGTTTTAAAACAATGATCATGTAATTACTTACATTGTGTATAAAAATATATTGCAATTTTATGCTTATTGATTACACTCATTAGAAACTAAATTCAATTTTAATTGTTTCACTAGTATTTGTATTAAAGTTGATTTAACACAAAGGTCAACAATTTTTTTTGTAACTCGTTTTACAATGAGATACATTTTTCAAATACAAGCATACAATGTTTCTTTTTTAAAAAAAAAAATGTTTAAGGATCAGCCTGTTTGTAAATTTTATAATCGCAAAAAAATAACGTCAACAGAAAAGAATTTGAGCCATGCTTTAGAACAACAATATGGAAAGATGGTACTTTGTTCTTTCATGGTGAAACTTTATTATAAGCGTGTTTCATTCTTTTTTTAAAAAAAGAATGTTTCTGCAGGAGGTTTTTGTGTACTTTCGAGAAAGTTATTTTCTTTGTCATCTTGAGAACTATCACGATAATAAGATTTACCAACATTTATAAATATGCGTTGGAAAATCCAATTGATGAAAGGTTGTTGGGGGAAGGCAGTTACAAAAGGGCTGTTGCTATGGTGATTACGGAAATAATATCGCGAAGGCTTTTCTGGCATTCTTTTCTAATTCGTGTTTTCCCTCAACTTCAGATTGATTTTCGAGAACTTGGTGGGGGAAACATAATTGAAACATTACTGCCTTTTTAGCGGGATTATGGAGCATTGTATATTTGATTCTTTAGAATCTTATTAAGCGCTTAACATTTTACTTGCTTCTCCTGTTATTACCTTTTTATTTAAATCCATTTACAGAGGTGTATTGTGTCCCACATGGCTAATAATAATTGTAAAATTTCTTGGAACACCAATGCGAAATCTGAGCAATTTTTAATTGCGTTTTGCAGTAGTGAATAAAACTAAATGCGATGTTTTGATTTTGTGAACTATCGCAAGTTTTTAATGCTTTCTTGAAATCGAAAGGGAATAGGATTTCTAAAAACCTTTATTTTAAATTGAAAACTAATTTGATTTCTTAGAAATAAATAAAAATATGTCAAAATTTGTTAAATTTTGATTTGTATTTTTTGATATTTGTATTATGATTTCTAAACCAACATTTCTTCCCTTTATCCCTGTCGACACGTTGCTTTCAACCTAGGTTTCCTTTCTATTTTATTCATGATTTAACTTATTTTAATAAGAGGAATTAAAATCTCCCATTTTTTGCTTTAAAGTAATTTCTTGAAATATTGCTTTATTCATTTTGAATAGTTTAAAATTACCATAATATAAATATGATGAGGAGAAATTATGCTTGCGTACGCTAATCTGGATATGAAAAACATCTAATAAATTCATCAAACTAAAATCTTTTAACTTCTGAAATATTTTTTGTGCCAAATTTATTAGAATACATTTTTTAGTCACTTTTAATTTGTAGAAAAAAAAGGAAAATATGATTTTAACCCATTTGATATTTCTTGGAAAATTAGTTGAAATGAATACAAAAATTTCACTTTTCTTACGCGATTAAAATACAAATATTCCTGATAGTTAAATCAAAATGCTATTCTTAAATTATAAATCTTAAGATGTTTACTTATTATTGATAACATCATAACAGACAAGCTGTTATTGGATCAATTATCTTTGAGTTATATTTGGAGAATGGTTAAATTTTATTTCTAATGTAAGAAAATTAAGATATTATAAAATAATGTTCTTCAGTTGTACCGTTGAAAAATACGAGATGTGCTTAAAAAAGTTTCTGGTATGGCTTGATTTGTCACTGTAGAGTCAGTTTTGCAACAAGGACCAATTTGGCCGGGACCTTCTGGAATTTATAGTGTTGATTCCAAACCACTACAAATATCCATGCCCGAGAGGCCGATTTAGATGGCCAAGGTTAACACTTTGGACTTTTTGTTCAACAGATCGTGTATTCGAATTTTGTAGTAGTTCTGAATCCACTTAAACCCGTGGGTCCCGATCTCATTAGTCCTAGTGTACAAAAATTACTATTGAGTAACTAATCACAAACTCATGCCCGAGATCATATTCGAACCCCCGCAATGTTGAACTGAAGTGCGTTTTTACCATTAAGTTTCTGGCTTTTCGTATAAGCTATAATTATTTATCTAGATTTCAAATTGCTGAAACTTAATTTTTATATAATTTTAAGAGATTTAATTTTTATATTAAATTAGAAACTTATATGTTAAGTTTAAGTAATTTATACTTTAATATTGTAAATTAAAATGCTAACTTTTAAATTTATACTTTTGAAATATAAAATTAAAAATAGATTTGGCTTCTAATCATTTTCTATTTTATTTTGAGTTTCGGTTGTATTTGTTAAACTTCATTTTTAAAGTTAAAAGATACTTTCCTTTAACTTATGAAGTTAAAGGAAAGTACACAATGTTTAATTGAAGTCTAACAGAAATTCTAATTTTTTTAGATTTTGCTTGAATTCCTTATTATTTAAAACCTTCATCAATTAAATATTCAAATATTCTTTTTTACGCTTACCTGGATATTTATTGTTAACGAAAGGATCCCAGTTTGAGATATTCCTATTCAGTAGGAATATCTCAAGTGTAAATTGATTGTTTGATAGTCTTTTGCTAGAACTCAACAAAATTAGAAATGTCTCTTTTCATTTTATCGCTTCAACGGGAATGTAAACCATATTTGAAATCAGTGTCTCGATGTTGAAAAAGCTAGATTTTCATCTTTGACATTTAACTGATTGCATGAGAACCAATCTGTGAGGAAAACCCATTCTAGAAGAAATATGTGAATGGATTGCATAGGAACTTGTTTTTATTGATCACGACGTTTTCTCCTGGTGAGAATAGGGATTTTGGCTTGATACTATTTCTAAATAATACGTTTAATGCCAAAAACAATGGTTTTCGAGTGAACTAAATAAGATTCTACTTGAAATTAGATTTAAACCCTTATGCTGGCAGTGTACCAGTGTGGCGACTACCTCGCTAACTATCTAAATAATATTTGAAAACTGAACTCGCAATAATTTAAAATTTCTTGAAGTGAGCTAAAGTAATTTGCACTTTAACGCATTAAATTCAGTAGCGCATTGTTAATCTCGTGTATTCTGCTTGTTGTTTGTATTGAATAAAATATTTTGCTACTTCAATTTCATTTAGTTAATAATAGTTGAACGCTTATACCACCACGGCACCAGAATAGAATGGTAAATAATGTGCTCTTTTTTACAAGTGATTTATATATTGAAAGAAATTATCCAGTTACTTTAAGCCACGTCGCTTCTTTGATATCCATAATAAATTGTTTATTCATTAATTTGCTAAGATTTTTTATGCTTCTCCACACATTATATATTAAATGGTAATTAAAACTCTAATAAACATAGTTATATACAATGTAAAATAATAATTTTATTGTGTGTTTAATTAGCTTCATGTATTTCATTTCTCCTCAAAGTTTACTCTTTTTATAATTCACTACTACCTGCAAGATATCTCATTATGCTGTCATATTTCTTTAAAGACTTAAAATGCCTCTCTGTTAAAAATCCATACTAAAAATTCTCGAAATCTACATTAAATTGTGGTCCTGGTTAAATTAGTCCCTGTGTACAAAAATGATTTTATGGCAACAAAACGTTTCTAAAACACATTTGACCAGACAAATTTCTTTCTCGAATTTCATTTGTTTTTCTTTTTTTTAAATTTTTCTGAATAATTTTGCACTTTTATGCTATTTATATGAATCAATATTAAGAACGCATGATTTCTTTTTGTCACAAGTGTATTGTTATTTCAGAAGGCCACCAACATAGATTTGTCGAAGCGATTTCCTTTTATTCCATGTTGAGAGTGATACATTGATGTCATAAAATATCAATTTAAGCTTTCATTTATTTCAAATGAAAAATTCCCAAAAGCTAAATAATCACTGTTATTATCTCGGGTAACTTAGTAAATCTGAAATATTATTCTGGAAGAAAAAATGAAAAATCAACTTCAATCAATCTGAAATCAAGGTTTCATTATATTACTCTTTTATCTTATTTGTTTCAGATTGTATTATAATTTTTTAAAAGAAAATGGCTTTGATTGTTAACGGGGGCAATATAAAAATATTCTTCAACTTACATATGAATAGAATAGAAAATGAAACTTTATTGAAACGTAAACCTTGCGCCACAAAACCCAATCAACCAACCATTATTAAAACGTAAATACCTAAGTACTAAATAATGTTTTTAAATAATTTAGTATTTAGGTAAATACGTGGGAATGAGTTAAATCATTGGCTATAACTAGCGTGGAAAAGATCTCAAAATTAAAATGTTAAGTCTCAAAATTGAAATTTATCAAAATTTAAAAAAAATTAAATCCAGATTGTTTTTATTTAATTAAAAATTTGGTTAGCTTAGGTAATTTAAATCTAAAAAATATCTATTGTTGTATATATAAAATTGTTTCTATTTAAATTCTTAAATACGATTATATTTAATAAAATCTATGTGTTCTCTGTACCTCATACATATACATATATATATATATATATATATATATATATATATATATATATATATTAGAAATAAGGGAATAATAGTTCAACAAATTAAAAAAATGATATCTTATGATGAATTAGCTTTTTATAGCGAATTTAAGGCTGGATATCCTCATCCATTTTTGACTTTTTTTAGCGGGGGGGGGGGATGACCTCTGAAGGACAAACTAAACCTGCGAGTTTGAGTTCCCAAATTCAGTTGCCCTAATTATGGTCCTATTTTTCGGCTACAGACTTTCTGAGGATTGAGTTAACTAATCATTGCACTTTCAGCTCCAAACTTTTAGTCATCTGGTCCCTGAAAGTATAGAAGCTTTTTAAGACTGCGAAACTGTGTATTTAATAATAATAATATATATGTAAAATATTTTATTATTATTGACTCAAATCATTTAAAAAATAAAAAAAAATTTGAAATTTTCTATGTCATACATATTTAACACTAGGTTTATGGGACGCGTCATTTTGATGCATTTTAAATTTTTTTTTTTCAAGAAAACTAGAAAATCTCATTTTTATATTATCTCCTGTATGATTTTTATTCGTTGAACTAGATCAATATATTTTGGTATCTATTTTATTCAAAAGTTTTGGAATATTGAAATTCTCTTTATTGTATATCTATCACTATGGATATGCGTTCATTTGCCGTAGTTGTCGCGTAAATAAAATTTTTGGTAAATTAGTTTTTCCCACATGCAAAAATAACAACTATAAACATGAATATGAAATAGTCTGTTTGTTATCTCAACTGAAATAAGCACAATAAGCAACATTATTGAAGAATGAAACACAATTTGTGTTGCTGTCAGAAATTAAGTATTTGTGTAAAAGCGATGCGGGATAAATGTAGAATATTCAAGTAATGTAATTATATTATTGCATTATAAAAACTTTCCTAAGTTTTCATTTTTTCCTTGTATTGTAATTATATTGGTTTTTAGGTGGTTTTGTTTTTTCTTTAAATAAATGTATTCGTTCATGCATCAAATTGACACGTGTTCAGAGATATGTATATAAGAAATGAGCTTAAACTCAGTGTTAAAATACACTGCTCAAGGATTTGAATATAAACTGGTTTAGGAAATGTTGACTGTCCATATACTGCGCGATCTGTGGACAGTGTATGTGGGAGGTACACTCTTTGGAAAGGAATGAAAGTACTGTGAGTATCTGCTTCCCGTGAGAGATCATCTTATAGTATCACTGGTACACTTCCCACTCGCAGTCAGCATTATGGCATTATTACTAGTATTTTGTTTTTCGCATTACTTTATGTTTTTTCTAGTAACTCTTCTTTGTTTTATACAATTTTTCCAAAGTATTTTTTATAAAATCTATTTTTTAACGCTTTTTTGAATTTAATGTTGAATTTTTTAATGATGAATTGCGTATCTTTCATACGTTGTTGATAATTAAACGACTTTTGTAAAAGCGGGATGTATATCCACATTTAAAATGATCACATGCTTAGTCCCATCAAGTGTTAACTTTATTTTTATTCATATTTTGTGGCCCTATTGGTGAATAATTGGTTTAAATTCTATCATTCCTGCTTTTATCTCGAATAATTTATTACTTTGATGAAATTATTATCAACTTCATTTTCAATAGTAAAGTGTCTTCATAAATAAATGAATAATTCATGTTGAATTACCAAAATGTAATAATCTAGTGTTATAGTGATTCACTTGCTACTTAACACAAAAATGGTAGTATAATTTCACAACATAAAATTTAAAACATGAGTTCATGGTATGCCTATTCTTGTTCCTGGTTTTCCTATAGACTTTTTATATTTTTTTTTATTATAATAAATCATTATAAAAAATTATTATAATAAATTATATTTTAATGGGAAAGGAAAAATTTATTTAATTAAAAAAGTTTTCTCATTAGGTTTATATCCTATTGTCTATTTCTTTCGATCGAATTCAACTGCTTTATAACAATACAACTGCCTTAGGCAAGTGAATCGTTTGCCCTTTTAAATTAGGCTCAAATAACTAGATCAAAACATCTAGCAACATTCCTTTCAATCATAATATAGCAGCTTATCGAATCTTACGAAAGATTAAAATATATAAGTTATCTCAGCTCGACATTATATGGTAGGGTATCGAACTCATTTTCTTCTAGATACAAGAACGACGTTCTGCTCCAGCTAAATATCGAGATTCTATTGGCTTCAGAACTATTAAACAAGTGCATTGATTTTTTTCATAATCTGATGTCTGGAAACTTTTGTCCATTTTTAACACATCCCCAACACGAACACCTACTTTATTATTCCTTTCAGTGATCTATATTGTTACTCAGGTTGGGATTTTTGAGTGATGTTTCTCAATGAAATTCAATATGAAGCATTTTGGTTGCGTGTCCAAAGTGTTTTCTGTTCCGTGCTGTCAAGAATCACAGTTAACCAAACTATTTTGTTCCGTGCAGCCATATTTTTTGTTATATGATTATACATTTCTCAGCTCATTTATTTAAGAAAATGACGTCAAATTTTACTTAGTATTCACATTTCACAATGGGGTTATCAATCTGAAGACCATTTTACTTATGTTTCCACTTCGGGTGTGGATATTTCTTGTGATTCTCTGTCCACTTGACTTTTCTAGAATTAGCCTTTGTGCTTAAAAAAGTGACGTTAAAAAAAACCAATCAACCGTTAGCATCTATTTTTTTTTTTTTTTTTTTTTTTTTTTTTTACACATGCAAAAACTGTTTGTAATACTGACTGTTGCCAGAATATTTAAACTTCATTTCGTAAATGAAATAATCTTTAATATCTTAGTGTCTTTAAATCTCTGAAAATTTTCTCTGTTGACATTTCAATTTTCACTAGTATTTTCGTATATTTATAATATTCCACGTAAATTCCACTTGAATCTTAATTCCCTTCCAATCAAATGACATTCCTTGTCAAGATTAAGAAAACTACCTTTGCATGCAGTCTGGAATTCCGAACCTCTCTCTTATTGTGACGTCATTTGAGGTGTGCGTGACTCTCAAATCTTGTTATAAGCTTTGGAATTGAGCTCTTTCTGCATTGAGACGAATGGGATTGAGAATCTGCTCTAGGTGTCTCCTTATTAAAACTCGATTCTTTTTATTAGTGGCTAAGCGATGGGGCACAAATGGGTAACAACTGAATATTATTCTTTGAGGGATTTCATTACGTGTCATCAATATATGGATGAATTACATTTTTAGAATATATTGGAAGGCAATAGCAGATAAATTTAAAAAGTTAATTCTGTAATTTCGGTTAACTATTTCATTACGGCATACTTAGTTATCCATAAGTTGTATTAAATGTTTACTTTTACTCTTTGTTGCAATAAAACGATAAATATACTATGAATAATTTACAATAGTCTCAAAAATAAATTATCAAATGAATAGCACATGCGTTATTTCGCATCATGTTATTTTAACGGTAACGATATTTTTTAATGTAGCTTTTGTTCATATTATTTTTTTATAAAAAATGGTAAATGTAACTTATTTTTAAATTACACTTGCATAATTTTTTTCTTTTTTGATGTTATCCGCAGTAAAATGCGTAACTAATAAAACACCTTTTTGATATAAATTTGGTTGCCAAAACTAAAAATATTTCTAAAGCAATTTTAATTCAGTTTAAATCTAATACTATAGTAAGTTCTCTTTGTAATTCAGAATTCGATAATTTAGGTATACGATTAACTGGAGCAGATATTTAATTTACTTACGTCTGGCCTTTGGTTCAACAGTTCGTACGTTCAATTCCTACCTCTGGTTGGATACGTGCAGTAGTTCTGAATCCACTTTAAATTTTAAGTACTGGTTTAGTTAGGATTCGTGTATAAAAAATGAGCATTTAGTGGAGATTTTGCTAAATTTAAAATATCAATATGTTTTAATACAAAACTAATTTTCTTTGTTGCGTTTTAAGCGATTTTTAAACTTCCTAGTCTGCGAACCCGGTTTCTAAAAAAAAATTCGAATATCACAAATGCGGAGAAATAAAAAATAATAGGTCTCAAACTATAAAAGTTGCATTTACGTCTCACTTAAATATACTTATAAATGACTTCGCCAGGTAAGATTACTTTAATGTAGATGTAATCGTTTTATTGAAACGTGTGTGTTATGTGAAGCTGCCTTATTGAACCACTTTCACATCGGTTATGAGGCAAATCAAAGGATCTTGTTATTGTCTGTATAGTTTATATTTGCCTAAGAAATAAGGAACACGCAATTACATAATATTCTCGATCTTATTGCTTTATTGTGGTCTATTTTCCTCAGTATCAGATTTCCCATGAAACAGTTGTATATGCGTAGTAAATAAATATATACTCAAGATAAAAATATCCGCTAAGATTATTAGTATTTGATACATTGATTTATTTATTATACTAAATATGTTTTTTTGCAGTAGACGCTCATTTTTTTTTCTTATTTACGAACACTTAAGATTTTATGAATTTGTCTCTAATAAGTTCCCGTAGCCACAATAACAATTTTAATTCCCACTTACGAACTAAAATTTTGAAAAATCTCTTTCTGCGCTCTCGTTTTCATGATTTTGTTATTTATTTTTATGATCTTTTTCCCACAATTCTTTTTTTCTTTTTTCGTTTACGGTTGAGAAACTTAACGTTTTTCGCAGAGAATCGTGAATCTTTTAAATTGTGGATAACTTGCTGCATGACTGATGTTGAAATCCCAGGTTTTTTGGAGTAATTCGTGGGGCTTCAAAAGTAATCATCGAAAGATATTTTTGAAAGGGTGTGATCTCTTTCATAGTTTGGGATCTCCTGATGAAATTAATTTTTTAAGTGCAATTCATTTGTCAATATATGCTTGGAATGATGTTACAGATAAAACATCTTGGTCATTTTGACATGCAAGTTTTATTATCTCTTTAACTGAAGAACATGACGACTGAGTGGTGATGAGTTATTCATCCGTGAACTTCGACAAAAAAGCCATTGCTACCCAAAATTTCATTTCAGGAATTTATATAAGGAATCATGTAATTTCTATGTATGATTAAATGATTGAGAATACAATGAAAGCAAATGGAAAAGTTCTGTCATGTATCAAAGAAAATGATTGAGTGCTGCTGACCATCTGGAAACAAGCAGAGGAAGGGTTAACATGATATAAGTACTTTTTGACGAAACAACAGTAAAATGTTTCATTATATCGAAAAAATGGAGAAATATGTTTTTAAGTTCAATTATTGAAAAAGAAGAAAAATAAGTGATTGTTTTTCCTGATTTTTCATCAATAAAATGAAAGTAAGAATTTCTTTTAAGAATGAATTTTATTTTGTATGTGTTTTTTATACAGTATTTTATAATTTTATATCATAATTTTTACATAATTTTTATATTGCATAATTTTTTAATTAAATATTACATAATTATTACATAATTTTTTGCATAATCATAATGTAAAAAATACATAATTTACTTTTATTTTTATAATACATAAATATTACATAATTTTTTTTCTAATAATATCCTATTTATAAAGAGCAATTTAGCAAAAAAAAAATTAGTTTTAATTATTATTAATTATTAAAATTAGTTAAAATTGACATTTACTTTTCTATTTTACGAACTTTTGATTTTATGAATTATTTTACCGTTGCCAACGAGTTCGTAAAGACCGGCGTCTACTGTATATTATGAAATAAATTGCAATATCAATATTGCAATTTATACTGATAAATGTTGTGTAAAAAAAAAAAAAAATTCAATATTCCAAAAATAAATATATCATTCATTAGATTATTTTATTTCTGGACTGTTGTATTATGCGAGTGCAATTGAAATAATTATGTTAAATTTTAAAAAAAAAAAATTTTTTTTTTGAAGAGTAAAAAGTGTAAACATTATTTTTATTTATAATATACCGTTTTTATAAAGTTCTGTTTAAACATTTATTTCGATATTTTTAACCATTTCTCCGCGATCAATGTTTCTTTTCAATCATTCTAAAATGACATATTTTATCTCTGATTATCCCATATTCACGAAATAACATGTCGCTAGACTGATAGAACTCATTTTTATAGTCACGCACGATTTGCGATGATTCATTGTTTAAATGAGAAAATAATCGCTCGTGTTCGCGAATGTTGATGTAAACCTTCGTCCCAGAATTGAAGATCGAGTGAAAATTTTTCAATCTCAATATGTGATACTTGCAGTGTATATATTTTCACTGCGGATTTTTTTAAAATGCTAAAATTGTTTGGATTGTATTACGAAGTTTCACCCAGTTAAAACCTTACTTAAGATAAAATTTCTCGTGGTAAAATGAAGATGTTCAATAAACTAGTTTTTCGTTAAAGAAGCATTTTTAACTTACTGAAAATTTGTTATTCACGTTGAATATTAATGAAGTTATATTTACATATAAATTAAAATATTTTTCGCATTCATTAAGCATGTATTTGTTTCGTTATAAAAAAAGTATATTATGTAAAATAAAAAAAAAATAATAGTAAAAAATAGTTAAAAAGTATGTAGAAAATTAACTTTTGTTTTAACAAATTTCTTAACACTTTATTGGCTCCTTTTTTACATTTTTTAACTGCTCTACACTATTAGGAACAATGAATAAAAAATGTGATTAATTACTATTTTTTACTAATTCATAATATTTAGTAATAAATTATTCATGTGTAAGCTTAATTTCTTATTTGAATATTCAATATATATATGAGAGAATAAAATATTTCAATATGTATAATTTTAAGGAAACTATTTCATGTTGATCTGTGTTATTAGAATAATCAGTTATAATGGCTAAAATTCCTTGAAATTTGCCTTTATTCTAGAAGTATCTACGGCGAAAATACAGTTTTTGTAAAAATATTTCTTAAATAAGATTATCAGAATATTCTGGCATAAAACCAGGTTTTCCGTAAAGAAGGTTTGATTTTACTTATTTTTGATACTCAATCTCTTCAGTAAAATATTTTTCTCGGACATTTAATAGAAGAAATATAAACTTGTTTAAACTTTAAAAAAAATTTTTTCTTTTGTTTTTAGAACCAATCGTAATATCATTTTTATTTTAACCCAAAAAAGAATATTTTTCGTTTTTTTATGTTAACATGAGATTTTAATATTTTTATAATGCCAAAATTAGGTTACGGTATATTTTGCAAAAAGACTAAAATATAAATATTTTTCTAAGAATTTTCTAATTGTTTTTCTCCTTATCCCCGATTTTGCTTATCTTTAAAAATTTCTTTATTTAAAATAATTAAATTTAAAGTCAAAATTAGATTTATACGTACTTTTTTTAAATAATAGTTGGCCCACTTGTCAAATTGAGACAGTTTGAATTTTTTTTAAAATATTTTTAAATTGTAGTGTTCTTGATATGATAGGTTAGTAATAGGTTTAATTATGGTTAAGTAATAGGTTTAATGAGTTTAATTTTTACAAATCCTTTAGTATTTGTAAAATGTATAAAAAAAAAAAAACTTCTTCCACATTCTTCATCCAAAAAACCACATTCTTCATCTGTTACAATATTTCCTGATTTTTTTTCTCTTGTAATTTGATTTTCTTCTACTCACAATCTTACGTTTTGTATATTTATATAATGTGTTATTAAACAGAATTTGCGTTGAAATTTCGTTATGAATACACCTGTGTAATAATATTCACAGTAATTTGACTCATCATAGATTTCACATAATGCGTTTTCAGAGTGTCAGTTATTCAGAGAAAATCACTTGCGAGATTTACAACAGCAGTTACTTATCGGATGTCGTTATATATATATATATATATATATATATA